>VYZW01027945.1:4331-18947 GCA_013401315.1 Balaeniceps rex | reverse complement strand
TCCAAAAAAGTCCTGTTTGGACAGGATAGAATTTGTAGTTCCCCATTCAGAACTTCCTGTAAGGTTCTTTAGTTACATCTGAAGACTACATAATTCTTTTAAAGTTCTCAACATTTCCTTAAAGGAACTTAGCAGTCACTTTCCTGTAGTAGTTGTTGTGCTTTAAATTTCTTCATATCTTTTACCGTGCAGTCTTTCAACACTTTGAAATTACTAGTATTTTGCATTAAGTTACCCGTGAGTGCTTGCAGATAGTCACATGTATAGGCCTTGCGGCTATGCAAGCTTAGGAATTTATGTTCATCACTAAACAGTGTCTTCATACGTAGCATAATTGAACTTCTCCTTTCAAATCAGTCTTTAATATATTTTTAAAATCTGTACCTTTTGGTACAGGTTTGCAGAGGGAATAAACAGAGCTGTCAGTTTGAAGATTTTAGATCTTTGTCAACAAGATTAAAGTACAGCTTTGAAAACTCATTTTACAGCTATATGTGCTTGTATATGTTTTCATTCCAGGGTGAAAAGTTACTTTGTAGAAAATATCTCCAAAGAGTCTTGTTTGTGACTGTTGAAGACAACAGCACTCCCTTTATCCTTCTCTGAGTCTTCACTGAAAATGTATCCCAGACAAGCTGAATATTGAGACACTGAAATTTTTACAGGGTCAAACTATCATTTAGAGAGACATCAAGTGTGTTCAGTTGTTCTTGTGTACAAAGTGGAAAAAGTTGTACCTCGACACATTGAGTACATTGGTTATGTACTCAAGCTTAGATTGTCCTACAAACTGAAGCCAACTGATCTTCTAAACCAATGCAAGCTGTGGATCTAAGTATGCTGAACAAAGGAATTACATCATGAGCCTTGCCAACAGGTCAGGAAGCTTACCCCAAAAATATAACTGTAATGCCTAAATCGTAATGCCCGTCAAGCAATATGACAGCCATGTCATGTCATTAATAGTTGTTTGGTATTCTATTTTTTTAAATATCTGCTGGGAAGAAAGGACAAGAATCACAGTTATGGGTGCAAAAGCCTTCCAGTTGTTCGTTCACCTTCAGACTTCCATGAATCAGGAAAGGGGGACTGTAGAAGTCGCACAATTATGACAGCCAGGGAATCCTCCTCTTGTGTTTCTTATCATAGATCCTTCTTTCCCTCTCACTAAGATAATGCAGCCTGCCAGTGGCACTGATGTGGACACTAGGGCAACACAAGCTGTTAACTTCCAGTAATTCTTTTGTTCTTCTTGTTGGGTTAGGTAATATGACAGCTAACATACTCTTGTTACTGGTACTCTTGAGTTGTGAAATAGAGTAGTAGTAGCAACAGACAGAGGGACCACAATTAAGGGAAAAAAACATACTATTAATTAATACTAAAGACCTTTCACCTAATTTTACCCATCTGTAGGTTAGATATTTAACCTGACCAAGTCACCCTAGACTCCATCTGCAGTCACTAGAGAAGCACACCTACCTAGAGTCACCTGTTTGGTACATTGACAAGAACCTAAGGCAAATACTTCAGACTAAACACTTCATTACTAGCTTGTTATAATAGGTGAGGTGAATCCCACCCATTCCCCCATCTCTGTGCCAATGGATGGCACAGGAAGAAAGAGTTGCTCTGCCAACTCATTACCACAGATAATGCAACTAGAAGAAAAACACCTAAACTGTCTTTCTTACAGGTGAGAATTCACCATGATACATATTGCCTCAAAGGAACTTACTTTTCCTAGTGTTTCAATTTTGAAAACATCCATACCTTGAACAGCAAACTTTCTTACCAAGTTTTTTGCTAAGAAAGCGAGAGACACAAAGGTTTTTTTATAGGGTACTACATATCAAGTCATTAATAAGACTATTAAGGTACTAAGAGTCAGCATGTAGACAATACTGTTTTACTAGAATGAAACACCGTTTCTGTTGGCTTGAATGGTTTTACAACCATCAGTCTATTACGCTTTAACACATGTTTCAGTCCTACTGAGTTACAAAATCTATTTTGTGGGGTGAAAATTATTTTAGAATAGGCAGCACGTAGGCATGGAGGATCCCTAAAAACAGAATTACTAAACACCCACTACATAGAGCCTAGGGTGAACAGGCGTTTACTTTCATAACAAGGCAAAAAAACCTCACTGGTGCCATCAGACTCACATACTCTTATTTCCTGCCATTGGTACAAGTACAGTTCTCTTCAGAACTGAGTAGAAGTTGTTGATTTCTTTTATGAAATACAACATAGACAGTTTAGGTGAGTTTGACCGCAGCAATGAGGTTGCAGTGTTTTAATAGCAAAGATGCACTGTTGTAATGCTTCAGTATCTTGTTGCTCTTATTTTATCTGGCAGAACATCAGTCTAAACACTGTGGTATGACTCCAGAACTGTACATAAATATCAACTGAACTAGGAAGTTGTGTACAAACTATGGAGCTTTTTTTGATTAGGTCTTTTACATCATTGTTGTATTCATTTAGGAGGCTGCTAATATCAAGATGTTTACAAGAAATCTGGAAAAAAGCTTTATGTTCTTTAAATTTTAATGTAAACTCTGCTTTTCTGTATCTTAACTCTTGCAGAATCATTAAATGAGAAGCCAAATCTTAATCACTGAGCAGAATGAGTCATGCGAAACACTGCTGACATAATAATAGATGATTTTAAAATCAAGTATATTTTTAAGTAATCTCATCAGTATCAATTAATTTGTAACTTTTGGGTTATTTCTCTTTTTGAAACCCGTAATTGTGCTATGTTAATAGCCTGCAGATACAACCATTGCTGAATTGCAGCAAATATGCTTCATGCCAACTTCTCAGTCTCTTGAAAAGCTCCTTGGCAGTCAATTTAATACACTTTCATGGTCCACCCTCGAATTGGTTTTGTTTAATAATTATTAATAATTCTCCATCTGGCAACAGCACACAAATTTGTGAAAGAAAACTTAAAGAAAACATATTATTTACTAACAAAAAATTACTTTTCCAAAGTTCCCACTAAAAATACTTTTCCCCTTTAGTCTCCATGTCATTGTGGATCTTCAAGAGAGGAAAGGTACGGCAGCTCTACCTCGAAACTTACTCATTTTGGAAGTCAATACAATTTTGCACCGTGACCTTTCTGTAATGACGCTGACTTGGCTGAAGAGGTCACTCGCACACAGCACGGGCTGGGCTCTCTCAGGCTGGATTTCTTCTGAGGGCCGAGCCGCGCGAGGGGGAAGTATAGAGTCCTTTAGCTACTGATCGCTGTTGGGGAGCCCATAGAACAAAAGCCAAGACTCATTTGGTGGTTAAGAGATTGTGCTAACCGTGTAAGGACACAGCAAATACTTGCGTGCTGTTTGGGTGAGACTCCAAAGTCCTAGCTCTGAATCTTGGGGAAAGGAGGGGGTTCTTTCCTTTAGAAGATAAGAAAGCATGCAGAAAAATTTGTAGTGGATTCTAGACTATAATAACATTACTAGGAACTTCTAAACAGTTACATAACATCACCTGTGGACATCACTTCCACTCTTTCTGGAGCTGAAAGCAAGTATGGTGTTTCCTGAACATCCAGTAAATAGCTAATATGCTGCAGTGGAAAAAGACAAGCCTATTTAAAACCACTGATGTATTGCAGAGCAAGCGAAGGATGCTTGCTGTTTGTGCCACTTTCAGGAACATTTCTGTAAATTTGAGTTTTATATGGTATAGAAAAAAAAAGGCAAAACAACAGTGATACAATACTAGTTGACCATTCTCTTGTACTTTGGTAATCTAGTTTTCTAAAGCACTGTACTTGGACAACTGTTTCGTTAGACTGATTTTCTGATTTGTAATACCTTTGAAAAAAATCTTTGGAACATAATCATATGAATTGGAAAGATTTAAATACCTACTGTTTTCTGAAGAAACTGGCCAGTGGAAAAAAGGTGTAAAAGATATTAATGTTTTGTGAAAACTGCTGAATAGATAGAAGACAGAAATGGATATTAATGTTATTGCCAAAAGAAGGGCTGTAGAACAAGCTGAACAGTTACCTGGTCTGTGAGGCGTAAGAGCCAGCCACTTAGCACATGCAAAACTTCCTGAACAGGAGATGCAGATAGAGGCATGAGCCAGGATTACCATGGTCTATACATTTGCACATAGCAATAAAATCTGCAGAAATGAGGCTTCAGTTGTTCTGATTTTTCCCAGAAGAGCCAGTTCCAATAACATAGCCACTGCAAATAAGATTTTTGGAACTCTGTGTGGTAAGTGTGATAAAACTAGAGAGCAATTGGGATTTTCATTTTTTGTCTCAGCTGGAAAGAAAATAACCAGAAGCCATAGTTCCTAAAGTCATGATGAAATAACAATAGTTTAATGGTGACAAGAAATGCACTGACTAAATTGTTATTTTTCCCAACACCCAAAAAGTTGTCCAGCCTAGTATTAAGCACAGCTGATATTTAGGCATAATCAAGCACTGGTGGCCATGAGTTCATCCAGGTGATCTACAGCAGAGCAGAAGGCCTTCAAAAGAAACTACTTGGGTATTTCTGACTGTTTAGCGTGTTACTGTTTTTCTATGCATCACGTTTTATTCTGGATGCCAATAATATTTATAACTGGCTTTCTTCCCTTTTCGTAGCTTTTTTGGTGTTAAACTTTCCAAGTCCTCAACTTATCCAAATTGGAGCTAGAATCCTGCCTTAACCTGCTACCTTTCTTATAAAGCTAAGGATAATAAGGTTTCAGAATCTTATTATAAGCAAAGAAACCATCAAATGTAGTGTAAGGACAAGGTTTATATTTGAAGGTTATATGACTAAGGCGGCCTCTTAAATTTTAAGTTCCTTGGATTTTCATAGCTGTATCATACAGAAGGTAAAAACTGTAAGTATTATGGTTTGAGTGACACAACTTTACCAAAGTAGATTTGTTCTACAAGAGTAAAGTAAACTTTGACAGAAGGACTTATAACTAGAATCTTAGGGTTGAATCCCAAAAGAAAACAATCAGTTAAATTTCAAGAACCACTACATTTCCTCAAAACTCAATGCCTAACTTACTAGTTCTGCTAGCAGAAAATTAGATATCTAACAACAAAGATTTTGTCACTGGTCAGAACAATTTTAACATTGCTGAACAACCCAGATTTCGACCTAAGACCTAGCAAAGTGTTGGGTTGTTTGAGAAGTTCTAGGATATGTGTCTTCTAACGAAGGTCTAAATCATATAAAATATAAGTTGAAACAGAAATTTTCTATATTACTGTCAAAACCATTGTATCAGTCAGTAGCTCTCCTTCAAAGTGCATCAGCAGTGTAGTACTTAAAATACCCAAATTAGCATTGAGCTAGTGAAAGGAAATCTGTGCTGGGAGTGACTTAGAGCTCTTCAGCATTTGCCTCACTACCTGAATATTTAGTTACTTATGATGTCTGCCCTGAGCTGTAAACTTTGATTAAAGTATTTACAGATATTCACCCAGATTCTGTAGCACAACAGGTATTGAAATGTTTTGTGCAAAGTATATTCTCTTCCTTCTTTAGCAGCAAACTGACCAAAAAAAAAAGCACTGTCCACATACTACATGGCAAGAACAGGGCTTCTTTGCTTTAAGGAAGCTATGAATCTATTTGCTCTCATTATAACCCTTGTCATAAGTGTTGTTTATCTAAATTTCATTGTAACAAGTACCCAAAATCCCCACCTAGAAACATTACTTGCACGTAATCCAGAACTGTTTGCAGTAAATATAGAAACAAATGCAAAATACAATACTTAAATTTATAATAAAACTCAAACTACCTTGTTTTCTACAACTTCACGAAACTTAGCCAGATTTACAGCCTGTAAAAGCTTTGAAGTCTAAAAACATGCAATAAACTATGTCTCCACCAAAGTCTTCCTATAATAAAGGGCCTGATCCCCCAGTACTCTAATCAGGCACAGCTGCAAAGAACATTGGACGTCAGCTTAAGTAATGCTTAACACAGATCTACACAGCTGGGTGGAAATCCAGATGTACAGGACAATAGTGACTGAACTACCTAGACAGCAGTTGGTAGATTTTTAAATCTTGGGAATGTAAAGGGTTTCACAGATGTAATTTCTGCTTCTTTACTAGGCTTGATTTCAAGTAGGAAAACTGTGGTTTAGAGGTAGGATTTAGTTTTGTTAGTTAAAGTCTCTCATTGTGTAAATTTTGTAGTTGTATTGAAACACTAGTGCCTTGGTGGGAGATACTACTGGTGGGTATTCTACTAATTCTATAATGGCAAGGCTTTAATACTACTTATTTTTCATAAATTATGAGTAGCTATTCATGTATGTGTGTTAATAGAACATATTTAACAACCTATTTGACAATCCTAAATATCCTCAGTTCAAAAAAATCTGTTTCTTCTCACTTTTTTGTGTAAGCTCTTTAATAGTAATCTTCAGAACTGTTACTTTTCCATTTGTAAAATTGTAACTGTTCAGGTTAGAGTTTGGAACCAGGTGGTTCAGGTCCTGCTTTTCAAATATTTTCATAAGCTTAAATACATACTTATGTTATTCAAGATGGAAACTTTAGTGAAGCTATTTTATGATTAACTTGTTTGAAGTATTTGTTAATTCCATTCTTATTTGCTAGCCCAAGACCAAGGAAGGGCCCAAGAACTAAACTTGCTTCTGAACAATGAGATGCTTAATGTGTCTTAACAACAGACTTTACTAGACTATAAGCATTATGGTAGCTACAGTGATTGCAGAAATGCTTTATAAAAGATTAGAAGAATTAGTATGTGCTCAATGTGGCAGGAGAGGGCTCTTGTGACTTGAAAATCATTAACAGCCACATCTATTATACTGTAAAAATCAAATATTTTATTGAGGTTTAATGTGATTCTCATGCTGTTTCCTATACATGTGCTTTAAAATGAAGCTCAGTAGTTTTTGAGAGAGGATGGAAATGGGCAACAATTCTGTTGCAAAAACTGAAGTACTACTTTGTTCCAGAGGTAGCATTGACTATACAAATGGTTTATTTCTGAATTTCAGCAACTTTTATTATTGAGAATTGTCATTCAAACTTGTCAAAATTCATTACTAATACTGCAATTATAGCAAAGTGCCTCTCCTCTTTTTTTTCTTTATTTTTCTTTTTTTTTTTTTTTTAACACATCCGTCTCCTCATGTGTTTCTGTAGATGATGTAGCAACCTTACAGCTTTATCAGAGGCCTGCTTGCTTTAGTGAATCTCTAATACCTTTTATTCAGGTATTGATAGTTTTAGGATGAAGTGACATTTTTCATTTTAACTCAAATAAATTCAGATATAAAGTATTTTAACAACCTTTAAGCACAGCAATTCTATCATGTTTCACTTCTTCCTTTGGTCTGTTGGTCTCCTGGATTTTCTGTTTATTGTATGTATTTGTGGTGGTTTTACTTTAGTTTAGTTTATTACTGTATTGGGTTTGCATGGCAAGGTTTTGGTAGCAGGGGGGCTACAGGGGTGGCTTCTGTGAGAAGCTGCTAGAGGCTTCCCAGAGGCAATGCCAGCTGGCTCCAAGATGGACCCACCGCTGGCCAAGGCTGAGCCCATCAGTAATGGGGGTCATGCCTCTGTGATAACATATTTAGAAGGGGGAAAAAAAAGCCTGCGTAACTGCAGCTGGGAGAGAGGAGTGAGAATATGTGAGAGGAATAACTCTACAGACACCCACGTCAGTGAAGAAGGAGGGAGAGGAGGTGCTCCAGGCACCAGAGCAGAGGTTCCCCTGCAGCCCATGGTTAAGACCACGGTGAGGCAGGCTGTCCCCCTGCAGCCCATGGAGGTCCACGGTGGAGCAGATATCCACCTGCAGCCTGTGGAGGACCCCACGCTGCTGCAGGTGGATGCCCTCAAAGGAGGCTGTGACCCCATGGAGAGCCCACACTGGAGCAGGCTCCTGGCAGGACCTGTGGACCCGTGGAGAGAGGAGCCCATGCTGGAGCAGGTTTGCTGGCAGGGCTTGTGACCCCATGGGGCATCCACGCTGGAGCAGTCTGTTCCTGAAGGACTGCACCCCGTGGAAGGGACCCATGCTGGAGCAGTTTGTGAAGAACTGTAGCCCGTGGGAAGGACTCATGTTGGAGAAGTTCGTGGAGGACTGTCTCCCATGGGAGGGACCCCACGCTGGAACAAGGGAAGAGTGTGAGGAGTCCTCTCCTTGAAGAGGAAGGAGCAGCGGCAGAGACAACATGTGATGAACTGACTGCAACCCCCATTCCCTACCCCACTACGCCACTTGCGGGGAGGAGGTAGAGAAAATCAGGAGTAAAGCCCAGGAAGAAGGGAGGGGTGGGGGGAAGGTGGTTTTAAGATTTGGTTTTTATTTCTCATTATCCTGCTCTGATTTGATTGGTAATAAACTTATTTTCCCCAAGTCAAGTCTGTTTTGCCTGTGACAGTAATTGGTGAATGATCTCTCCATGTCCTTATCTTGACCCACGAGCTTTTTGTTATATTTTCTCTCCCCTGTCCTGCTGAGGAGGGGAGTGGTAGAGTGGCTTTGTTGGGCACCTGGCTGAAATATCTTTTGTAGATTTTGTTTTAGGAAATTGCATACTTTCTTTTTAGTTTTCCATCCTGAAAATAGGAAGAATAAAGCCTGTTAGGTGCATGAAGATGTGTGTTATAAGAGGCAATTGTAAAAACAATGGGATAGTTGTTGAAACTAGGACTGCTCTTTCAAATTGGATTTAGGAAGAGAATTACAGCTCATTTACTTCTTTTTTCCTCTGTCTATTTGTGAATACCAATGTCTCTGCCTTGGTATATTTCTGATTATATTACTGAAAGTTTAAAAGAATCTCAGTTCACTTGTTTATTCTTTTGTTCTGCTTTGTCTGCCTCTCAGTAAAAGAATGCAGATATAAAGTTCCTTGCTAATGCACCATAAATACATAATATATTAACTATTATTTATAAAAAGACTCAATGACTAGATGAAAATGTTATCAAAGTACATTTTAAACTGATTCTATGCTTAATGGCTAATGTGAAAAGCTTAAAAGTAAATTAATAAAAATTACTCTTCTAAAATAAGAAAAATGGTGCTGCTATCTGCATAATGAAAAAATATATATAAAGTACTTTTGCCTTTTATTTACATAGGAATTGAATGAGACTTGGATGAACTCTAAAATAACAAGGCACCACATGCCTTCAGAAAGCTCTTTCACTACACTAGCTTTGTCCATGTTAAACATTTTTAGTTTAAAAACTAAGCTTAATTGAAGTAGTTTTAAAATATAGATTTCCAACAAAAGTGGTGCTGAAACAGGGCCAGAGGCAGTATTCCAAGAGGCTGCTTTTACTTCACGTTTCAGCATTTATTTGTATAAATCTTATATACTGTCTCTGGGCCTTTCCAGTATTGTGCAAGGCATCAACAGCCAAGAAGTCTGATGGTGAGGAAATACATTAGCAATCTGCTTGTCATGGACTGACTGAAAGTATTGATCTGTGAAAATTAAAACTAAACCTAGAGGCTAAGCAGAACAGAGGCGGGAACAAACCCACACATTTTAGGAGTGGACTATTTTATTTGTACTGAAATGTGAAGACAAACCTAGTAGTGAGGCTTTTCATAGAGTGAAGTGTTTGGAGTCAGTAATTCTGGCATCATTACTTATCAATGCTCAACAGGTATGCAGTGCTATTCCAAATTCTGTTTAAAATATTATGTTTAATATTCTTTGACATGTTTGCTCATTTGCCTAAAGGCAATACCACATCTTGGATTGTTTAAGTTTCTTAAGAGTAATTACAGCAGTTTAATAACGTTACTTAAACGGGACATACCTTTGTAAGATACAATATGTTGCTTTATAAATATAAATTAAGGAAATACAATTACCACTTTGAAACTTGATGCTTTAAAAATTCTTTCCCAACAAAAAACTTCGTCATGTCTGAAATATGCTCTGTAAATGCATTCTTGACAATGTGAAAGCTAACTTTAGTGATTTGGATGATGAAATTGAACAAATAGGACTTTTCTGCAAATATTCGTAGCTGATGGCTGAAAATGGTAGACTTCAGTTCATGCAATTAGAGCTGACAGGACTTTGATGGAGGTAGAGAAGGCTATGGACTAAAAGCTTATAATAGACGAAACACAGAAGAAACATTGTTAAACAGCAGTGAAATTTGAGCTTATTTATGAGTTCTAGAACCCATCTGGAAAGTGCGTTCTTTCTAACAAGTTTTACAGTTTGATAAGGCTCTGTTAAGTGGACTGTAAATGTGGATCATTTAATAGTCTGTGGTCTTGCCCTTTAAGCCCATGCAAACTTAAAGGAAGGAGTAAAAGAAATTCCCTTGCCCACACACTCCCTGTCATGTATGAAAATAAGAGAGTAAGTCCTTCCCATAATATCTCTATTTCCTTCCCTGAGCAGAGAGATGTAAAGTGAGCGTAAAGTTAAGGAATTCACAGTGCTTCATTTTTATACCTTGTACGACTGGGCTCACCGTTTTGAGGTGGGTGGTGCAAGAACAGCAGTGAATAGACCTGTTATTTCTGTGAACCCTCTGAAAATTTTCCTTTCACTGAAAACCCATCACTGATCAAAGGTGAGGCTGGTAGAAAGAAATAAACAAACGGAAATCCTGGGTAGCTTCTTAGGGAAAGATGTTCAAGGGATATAATGATGAAAGAAGCCTGTTGTTCCTGCTTTAGGCAGAACAAAACCTCTGAAGACACGCTATATGCAGAACAGCTATTTTGTTTATATCCGAGGCATTATAATGGTTTCTCACCATATTACTTATTTATAAAACATTTTAAGTTGTCACAAGTTGTCACATTCCACATGCTTTTTTTTTTTCCCCACTTTGGATATTGAAAAATAATCTACAGTTATGTAGTGAGGAGATAGCATTTCTTTTAAGATAGCAAAATGAACAGAATTTGGAAGTTTAGCTTTGCAGAATAAACAGAATAAACCCTCACTGAGGTGTTGACCCCTTAGACACATGGTTTTTAGCTTTTGTCGTCTAGAAAACTTTTACATGAGTTAACGTAAGAAATGGACTTTATTGCTACTTTGTGCCCCTGTCAGTTGCCTTGTCTGAGGCAACTCAGAAAAGGAGAATTGATCAGTAGCAATAGTGAAAAATTGCAAACAACTGAAATAGTAAGGGGTTTGCTTAAGTATTGAAAACTTGAGTCAATGTCCATATGATGTTTCTGTAAATCAGGAAATGAGCAGACTTCTTAAATATATACCTAGGTAATCTGGGTAGAGAAGAGATGCTATTTTATGCAATAAATCAGGAGGAATAATTCAACTAGATAATTTCACCTGTATATACAAAGATACCTTTAAGTTGCAGAAGGGGCAAATGTCTGTATAGAAGTATCTTATCTGACGTTCTGAAGTACTACATGTCAATGTGCTTATTATAGACCAGACACCAAGAACCTTATTTTCCTTAAGTAATACGCTACAGTTAGTGTGATACTACTCAGTATAGACAAGTACACAACTCAAGATTAGGAGTAGTGTGAACTCGAATAAGTCAGACTTCCTGTGGGAAATGGTAATAAGTTAAAATGCTTGGGGGTTGGAGGTAATTAGCAGGTAGAATCACTCCGAAAACACTAGGGCTTTTTCAGCTACCTGCAGGTCAAAGCAAGTAGAGGACTAAAATTTTTGTGCAACGAGTCTGTTATGAAGACATGTTTCTTTTAGTCTAACACTAACATGCTGCTTCAAATCGAAGTGATTCATTGTTCCATCTTATTAATAATGTATACTTGCAGTGCATGCATGCATTAATGTTATAAAAATAATTAATACTTTGCACTTTCGCAGTGCCTTTCATCTGAGCATTTCAGTGCTTTATAAGAAGCTTGTATAATATGTGAATAGCTTTCTTTATCTCCTTTTATTTGATAAGGTTGTGCTTTTCAGGTGGCCAAGGGAAAAAGATTAGACAGAAAATGTGGCCACTAAGATAACACGTGGCCCAACAGTAAAGCATTGCTTACGGGAAGACCACTTAAATATTTACCCTGTGAGTAGCTGAGGCATGTATTTAACTGAACTAACATGAACTGAGGGTCTCCTACACCTACAGACTAGTCTTGACAAGTGCAAGTTGATAACAAGCTTCGTAGAGGACTGTTTAACATTTGGCCACAATCTAGCATCCTTAGCATTTTGCTCTTCCTGTATCTTTTTTTCACTGTGACATATTAGTAAAATGGATAAAGTATTGATACACTGATAATTAGGGACCAGGTATAGCATCAGATGCTGTCAGAACCTATTGTCCTTGGTACATGCTTTCCAGCTAGCTGATTCTGAAGGGGAAGGTGGGTCTCTTTGGTCAAGTGTCTCCCTGTGTGTTATGACAGCTTTGCTTTTAAGAGGCAGGAAGAAAAAAACACCCTAAAAACCTAGGAGTCGAAGCATACTCCTTCATGCAGGAAAACAAGCTGTATTCAAATAAACTCTTCCAAGGGCTCTGAGTGCAATACTCACACAGTTTCCTCCTGGGAATAAGATAGCAAAGTGGAACCAAGTTCAACAAAAATATAAGTTCTCTGTTGATTAGTTTAACAGGGACATTGACTTGACCAAAACAGGGCCAGTTACAATGCAATGGCATTCTCTCAAATATCTGCAAAATCAATAAAGACAATTCTTGTTCTCTCTTTTGTATGTAGGCATGTGTTCCTATTCATTGTCAAGTTAGAGAACATTGCAAAAATAGATATTGTGTTATCAGGTAAATAAATGCTTTCAAGGTCTAAGACAAGCAATCATTGTGTGATGTATAGAAGGAAGAAAAGGGGGTTTTTTGTTTGGTTTTTTTTAAGGTAGAATTTCTTGCAGTAACTCATTGCTACAGTTAAATATTCTATGTGCCTATGTTGGACTGTGAAGGCCAGAAGTGGGCACAGAGATATTCTTTGTAATATCATACTTAAGCCCAGAGATCAAGTAGAAACATGGATCTCATAATGACAATTATCCATAAAGCTTGAATGTGAACTGACTTAGTTTCCACCTTATTCCCTAAAAAAACCCCAAGTTATTTAAACAAAGATAACACATAAGTGAATTGGCATGCTTATTTTCAGCTAAAGCATAGTGCACTATGCATAGTTTGAGTTATGTAAGTTAATTTTTATAAATTTTAAAGTGTTTGAGGAGTGAATTTCTGCTATTGTCCAGTATAGGTTGATTAAAAAGTGTGCTGGCTTAAAATTCTTATTCCAGTATCAGATGTCCCACTTAGTAGAATGTGAAGCTCATCAAAACTTTTTGATTTGCTCCCTTCTTCCTGGAAATGTGTTTCTCTGCTAGTTCTGAATGTAAATACTTGCTGAACCAATTAGTTCAGAAAATAACAGGAATGAAATTATGTGGATAATTAAATTAACAAATGCAATGTAAGGTATAAAAGTGGCTTTTCATTTTTCCTGTTCTTAATATATAAAATCAGCTTCTTCTGTTAAACACTATTGGCAAAATTCATTCTTAGTTCCAGTTAGATCCCTTCATTCAGAATTTTCTGTTTTTTAAACCTTAAAGACTTACATTAAGATAACTGACATAGCTATTTATCAAGTAGCCTGTTTACAAGCAGTGTAAACCAAACCCTTTTAAAACCTGCAGTGACCAATTGGTATGTGCCTCAAGCAGATAAACAAAAGTTACTGAGTGTATTAGTGTTTTTTAAAAAGGCAAAAAAATCCTCCAGGGAAGTTCTTATGCAGAGTTGAAGGTATTAATAAAAAGTGGGGAAATATAACTTTTGTTTTTAAGGGCCTGCCTTAATTCTGAATGACTAATCCATAGAAAATTTGATTCTCACAGTTGCTGCACGGAGAGTCCTCAGAAAGTGAATTCCATGATAATCAATGAATGGGATTTATGTTCCTAAATTCTTTGAGTTCTCTCATGCACAACTAATTTCGATACTATGTATAATATAACATAGTTGAAGATTGGTATAATATTCCAAACTGATTTTTAAAAAATGAGGAAATTCTGTCAATTTCTGTTTCTGCACTTTAACGGCTTTCTTAGTTAAATATGGATTTTTATGTCTCCTAAACTATGATTATACTTAACCACTCATCAGTGAAGCAAATTCGGAAAGGAAAAAAACTTGGAGGGGAAAATACTTATCTCTCTGTATTGGATAGTTTCCTCAAGAATGCTTGCGAATCACTGCTACTAGGAGGAATTCTTCTGCAGATGGTAATTTAGGGAGAGCTTGAATCATAGTTAAAAAGCAGTTTAAAATAATCCAAACTAGAATGATGAACTTAATTTTTTTACAGTGTATTTCCATATACTGCAGAGAGCATTTGTATGTTACAGTCTTTATCATCAATTCATATTGATATTGATTGGATCTAAAGACTGCAATCCTTTGTCCCTTAGGACAGTAGAGATGGACAACTTCATTCTCAATTTATGATTTACTTGAGATGTTGGTACAGTGAGTCTCTTCTGTAGTGAAGAATAAGGGAAAACACTTAACAGCCTTACAGAGGTGAACGTTACTGTATGTTTTCTGCCTTTTTTCCAAAACAGCATTGCTGCTGGTGAGGGCTTTCAAGCTCTCCCTAAATT
>VYZW01027944.1:8334-21546 GCA_013401315.1 Balaeniceps rex | reverse complement strand
TCCTTCATGAATAACTGCTGTGTGCTTTATACTTTTTCCAGGGTTTTCAATGTACTTTAAATATTTCAAAGATGTTCCAGTTGAATAATCTTGTAAACTAGTTCACTGTTTATTTTCCTGTAAAGTTTAGCCCAATCACAGGTGGCTTGTGGAGGCGTCTTACAATGTGTATTCATATATGCAAAATTTCTGAGATGAGGCACTGTATATTAGCCCCTGCCTGTTGGTCATTCTTGTAAATGTTTATTGCCTCTGACTGGCCTGTTAGCGAGAGAATCCTTGTGATTGACTCCATCCTCTTTTCCAGTTGTAATTCTCCTTCCAAACAAAATTGTATCTTTCTTTGCACAGATAATAGTTTTACATTACAAGGATTTAGACTATTTTGCCATGTGAAATAATTGACTAGCTATCTTGTGTCAAAGCTCTGACTTAAAAGGAGAGGATTGTTTCACTGTATTCAGTATAGTTTAGTAGTTTATACCAGCCTAATGCGTACCCTGTAGTATTTTACTGAAATGACAGCTATAATTACAGACGACATGTTGTAGGCTAATGATTTCTCTCATCAGATTGTGTTTTTTACATCATCTGTACAATAGCAAATCTGTTTAGGAAACTTCATAAGGAATGAGTTACACTAATTTATTTTAGAAGATATAAGAGCACAAAGAGGAATAAGAAAAGAAGGACTTCCAAAAGATTTTTCTTTTTTGTCTTGACTTTTACCTGTGGCAAGGCCATGACTTACCAGTTGTAATTTTGAATGCTTGAGGTCTCATTTTTACAACACTTAAAGAAAATAATTGCAATATTTTAAAATATCTGCAGAACTTGAGCTGTATCAATCATTTTGACTTACTGGGATAGAAGTTTGGATTTGTTCTGTCTACAGTGCATGATCTTTAAATTCTCTATGCACTTTCTCAAATCTATTAATATCAAGAAACTGAAAGTCATGATGTACATGTCCAGTGCTAATACACAAAATACAGTAAAAAAAACCATTATGAGCAGAAATCTTAATTTTCTTTTCTCCTCTTCCTTATAAATGTTCTCCTGAAGCTGACAGAGCTGCTTCAGCATCGCTTCCCAATAGAATCTGGAAGCTAATGTTTGTAGTTTTATTAGGTAACCTGGCCTTGGCCTGCAATTTTTTTCCAATTCGTCATCTTCTGTTCTCATCAGTGGAAGATGGAGGAGGCTTGACATCACACAGAAGATGATCATATCTTGCATGAACAGGCTGCAACTGTTAGAAACTGGCAGATCAGCCACAAATTACAAACCTTGATCAGACAAGAGGTAAGCTGGTGGAACTATTTCTGAGCTGAACAGTCTTGCAGAAGTGATAAAAGGTTTAAAGCAGGAGACCTAAGAGAAAATTTGTAATGTGAGGCCTCTAACTGGAAGAAGGCTGATTAGGTTGGGATTCACGATGGCTCTGTGGTGTTAAAAACCCATGAAGATCAGTTCTTACAACTGCTATGGGCTCCTGAGGGGCAGCGTTCAAAGGCTAATTAACGTTAATTAATGTTTGTGATCATATAGTGATGTGTGAAGCTGATGTTTGAAACAAGGGGTAGAAGTGAGGCCTGACAATTCAATTACAGGGAAACAAACCAACGGTTTGCAACAGAAATACAGCATTGCAATACTGAATGTGAATGTGATGTACATTCGTGACTTTACATTTTATTTACAGAGGCAGTTATAATCTGGAATTGGATTTATGAACCAAAGGAAAAGCTGGAAAGTATCTGTCATCCTCATCCTTTGGTCACAGTCCCAGCTGTTAACTTTGCAGGTATTTCAAGCCTTTCTGGTGTAACAACTTGCTGTTGGAGTCAAATTTAAGAAATGGAAAAGAAACCGATAATCTTGCGTGGTAGGGATATGGCCAGAAGAAGCAAAAGAAAAAAGCCCTTCATTCTCTTCTCATTATCATGTATAAATTCAGAGTAATTCCAGTTCAAAGTTAAGGAAGGGTAAGAGTTGCAGAAGAAAGAGATAAGGAGAAGAGGTGTTTCATATTGCTTTGTTACAATATACTGGCTTTCAGGCATTGTTTCAGCTTTAAAAAAAAGTTATGGTCAATCTTAAATAAAAAAGTTAATGCTGTATCCTCTTGTATAAGCCAAAATCATTCTGCAATATAGTTCTTTTATTCCAATTGATCCTTCTTTTGTTTTGCAGCCTTCTGGGAATACCTGAAACTGTGTCTGATGTGAGGTTGGTGGATCAGCTGTCAGCTTACTTACCTGAATCAAGTTTTCTTCTGAAAATCTTGCTCACTGATTTTAGTACCACTGCCACTAATTTTAATGGGAATAGGGAGGACCCATTTAATAAAGCATATGAAATTTCAAATAATGACACACTCCTCGGGTTCAGTAGCGTTGCTAAAGTTTAGCAGGAACTTCCCCTAGGTGCTTCACAATTGCTCTTCTGCAACCGTAATATAATCATCATCCGAGAAATTAAGAGGCTTTAGCCTAGAAACAGGATGGTAGTCACTGATATGCCAATGTGCTATGGACAGGCCGTTTAGCGAATATATTACCTGACTAATATGTCAGTGGGTGGTTTTCTATGTCATTTTTTGAGCTTCTAAACTGAGGAACTATGTTAGTTAACCTTTTTTTGCTTTTTATTCCTTTTTAAATTGCTTTTTAGTTGGAGACGTTTTTTACAAATCCCAGAGATCAGGTAACACAGAGAGATGTGAGGTTTTTTAGATATGTTCTAGATTTCACCCTATCGTATGGCTTGCCAATGTGGTGAAAACCTGGCGATTGCCTGCTGTCGGTGATTTAGTACTCTGACCACAAACCTCTGCTACTATCTCCTCCAATGAGGAAAGATTTTATTTGAAATGCATCTCTTCATGTCTGTTCAAATGTGTCTCAGGGATACAGAAGGAAGAGGAAAAAGGAGAAATTGTATATGTGGGCTAATTTGATTAATCCCAAGAGGGAACAGCAAACAGCAGTATTTTTTTTAAGCAACGCTGTGAGAGGAAAAGTTGTCTTATAGTTCTCATATTTAGTAAAAGGGAGTGACAAGCTTTCATAGCTGTGAAGACCCACATAAACACTAGCCAAAGCTGGATAGGCAGTCATTGTATAGAAATTCTGTAGCAGACTGACTATACCTTGAATTTTAAGAGCATTGCTTTGCTAAGCCATGCATTACTTTACTAATCGTCAAGCAGAAATGCTGGTACTCAGCTTTTTTTTCTTTCTCTTTTCTAAGTTTTATAGTCAGGCTCGGGTCTTTGAACTGTCAGTGTCCTGATCCTCACTCCACTGAAATCGACAGAAAAATTAAACCAACTGAAGTAGAAGTTGGGTCGGTTCTCAGGCCTGTGCTGTAGCAGGCCTTAACTACATCTCGGTCTCTGTGAACTCTTGCCCCCTCTAGTGTCAGAACTCGGCTCCTCTTTCCCCTAAAGCCTGCAAGGTATGGCCCATGTAGCAGGACTTGGCATTCCATTAAATCCAAACTGTGCCCTTCAGAAGGTCACAGCCCCCAGTGATTCCTAGATCTCCTCAGTTCTTGTATGTAAGAGTAATATTCGATTGTTACTGTCAAAGTTTACTCCTCTAAGCACATACCATCAGCGCCAATTTTACCATCACCGTCCTTATCTCCAGCAGCCAGAAGAGCCTTGGTTTCTTTGTCTGACAGGTCTCTTCCATCGGGGGTAAAGCCCTTCAGTACAAACCTAAAGAGGAGGCATGGAAAAAGGAAACTTTTTTTTCAGAAGTTTCACTTTTTACTTAATTGTGCCACTGTTTTGATATTTGAGTTGGAATCCAGTGTTGTATCTTCTGTTGTTGACCTTCTTTGATGTTCAGGCCGAGCGCTTTACTCTGAAACTGCATTTGACTGAAGAACTATCTGTAAGGTATTGATCATTCATGTGTTTCAGGGTCCTGCAATAAAAACTACAGCTAGCTCCCTCCAACACACTGATCATATCATCAGCAAACTGATTATTGCACAAAAATGCTAGTCAAAAGATTGAATTGTATGCTGTTATCTAGAGTCTTGTGAAAAAGAAAATGGGCAATTAGACTCTTAAAGTGAGGTTGTTTGAGAAAGGACATATCTTTACTTACTTTAATTCTTCCTCTTCAATGAAGCCGCTTCGATCTTTGTCAAGAATATGGAAAACCTTCTTCACATCTTCTGGGCTCTTCTTTTTCAATCCTACCATCTCGAAAAACTTCTTGTAGTTAAAAGATTCAGCCGCTATAGGAGATGAAAAGCCAGAGAACTGCTTAGAAAAATCACTGAAACATTACCAACACATACCCGTGGTTTTCTTCCATACTGCTGCGTGTCCTACCCTGGGAGGCACCGTCAAGCCCAGCTGTGGTAGGATCTGGATGCATGCACTGTAATCGGCCATGCTTCACAGGCACCAAATGAAATAAAAAAAAGGGGGAGAGGGGCAGTGTCTGCGTTTTGCAGATGAAGAGCTGAGCTACAGAGGGATGGAGACTTGCCCAAGGTCACACAGAAAGCCTGTGACAGAGTTGGGAGCTGAAGTCTAACCTGCTTGGTCTCATTTCAGTGCCTTAAACCCTTTTTTCCCTCTAAGTTCTACGCTAAAACAGTCATCTGAGAGCCGACTCTAGATCGCTGTCAATTTTGACGTTTCCACCCCTGGGAAAAAAAAACCGGTCTTGCTCAACCACGGAGCCTAGCATTGACGAGAAGTGTTTCGGAGCACATGGCTATTTCGGGTCTGTTTCGTTTTTCCTTACTAGAAATCAGTGTTGCATTTCGACCGCTAAAGGTATGTGCAATCGGGGTTTGCAAGCTCAGACGCTGCAAGGGAGTGCCGTACTCTATGCTGCCTGCAAGACCTTGCGAGGCACGGTCGCCGGGAAGATACAAAAAAACCCCCACCAACCCAAACCCAGAGCCCTTGAAATTGGAGTCGAGATAAATGAGTTTACCTGCTCCACCTCTCCTGTCCTTTAACCGCACCCGCTTTTGTCCCACCCCTGTCGCCTTGCTAACGACCGTGGTGTGGATAAGAAAGGTGTGGATTAGAAATCCAAAACAGTGACCTCCAAAACGTGCTGTGGACTTCCCCCCCCCCCCTTCCCCATGCATCTTTATTCCCGCCGCAGCTTTTCCTATTACATAAAATTAAGGAGGCTCAGTCTTTCGGGATCTGCTTGACTGCGATCTGTCATTAGTTGCTGCTAATTGCATCTGCTCCGGGGCTTGGAGATGGCCCCAGAACAATGGAAGCTAATGAGAAAAACAGCTGCTGGATCGAGCAAAGCAGTTCGTTGGTCCCTTCGACTCTCCGGCTGCTGAGTTTGTTCGGCCTCAGCCGTTTTTGGGCTTGTGTCCGTTTGGGAAGGTCACCGCGCAGGGCAGGATGGAGAGAGGCTGCTCTCCGGGGTGGTGCCTTCAGCCAGATAGTTGTGGGTTTTGTTTGGTTTTTGTTTGGTTTTTTTTTTTGGGGGGGGGGGGATATAACATGTGCATCCCGGAGCACCATTTCTGGCGTTTCATTGAGAGCAACCTTAACTACCTGAATCTCTGTAAGCACGGAGAGGGTTCGCTGTCAGTTTAAGGGGCGCGATGAGTTAGAGGGGTAGGGAATATCTGAAACCCGGAGGAGTCTGAGAGGGAAGTACGGACGGCTGCAAACCATTCGTCCTGCAGAAAGCTTCTGCAGCCGAGCAGTGCACCCATTTGCTCTACCGTTGCCTCCTGCTCCATCCCGAAAAGCAAAGCCCACCCGAGGATTCCGCATAGGAAGTAAAAAAAAGAACGGTTTCTTATCTTCTTGAAACGAGAAACAGCACTTCTGCGATACCTGGAACTGAATTCCGGGGCTGACTGGGAAGCTGCCGACATCCACGGCTGACTTCCCTATCTCACATCAAGATAGAATGTTGGTTCGCCGAGGGTGTTGATCCCTTTGAAAGTATCCTCTCGGTAGAAGCAAAGTCTGTCTGCAGTTTCTGCTTGCCTTCCTTTAAAATATATATTTCACCTCTGTAATGTGCAGGACAACTTTGCTGAGGATGCAGCCCTGCACTTGATAAACCTGTCAGGCTTCCACTGCACTTCTGAAAACACATCCTCATTTGAGATTTTGTCTAGGCGGATCCTTTAATACTCCCCGAGCTTAAATAAATGCACTGCTATCCTAAGCTGAAGAGACGAAAGGGGAAAAAAGAGGGGGGGAGGAAAAAAAAAAAAAGGCACTCACCTGAAAAGGCTCCCACAGCCTTCTTGATATCCTCAGCGCTGAGCACGTCAGTCATAGCCATCCTGCAACTGTTTGAACAGGGAAGCAAGTGCGAAAAGATTAAAAAGTGCTTTTCTCATCATTTCTGCTCATATGACCAAAGCTGCAGTGCTGTGTGGGGATGGCACACCGGGAAAGGCTGGAGCCGTGCCAGCTATATAGCTCTGCGTGGATAAGTGCCACGGGCTGTCGCTCTCCAGTTCGCAGAGCACCAAGCAGTCCACAGACGCGAGGGTTCGGCTAAAGAGAGGGGACGGGGATGCCTTTGCGGGGAGCGGGGTGGGGGAGGACGCGAGTGGGGGTCGCTCTCTGGGAGGTTGGAGCCTAAGCCTTACTGGAGCGGTGCCAGAGTCTGTCGTGATACCGGCTGGAGAAAGAGTTGTGCCAAGGTCAAGTTCTCGGGTGCGGTGGAAGAGCTGGTGGTGCAGAGCAGAGCCTTTTCCTTCAGTAAGTCGGGACGAGCTTTTACCACTTCTATTCGGTGATGAGGAAGGAACAGCGGCATATGCCAAGCTTCAAGCTGCTCTTGAGGTCGGGAAGCAAATGCAGTGTAGCTTTTGAACATTTGCCTTGTCGTTCAAACACTTTAAACATCTCTCCCTTCTCCCTTCCCCCTCCCCTTCACGCACACGTTCCTTTTAGACCTCGTTTCTTTCGGGCCAGTCCATATTAAGCATCATCCTCGCTGAATGAATTATCACATCCCTGCGAATCCTGCAGATTCCGTTTGTAGTGCACAATATGCTGCAGAATCTTCCGCGATATGATATGGGGAAACGAGATGCGAGGTGACAACGAGCTCGCGTGGAGCCCCTGTGCAGTGGTGGGCTTGTCAGGCGGGACAGAGCACTTCCCGACACCGTCAGAAAAGATTTAGGAATTGTCATGTGTTTCCTAGGCTTTGTTTGCTTTCTCCAAGAAACTGTGCCCATAGGGCAAGTAGTCCAACTCCTCCTCAGAGGTTGGGCAGCAGCCATTAGGCTGAGATAGCCAAGGTCAGGGCCCCGTAGTGGGGCAGATCTCTGCGGGGAATCGGCACCTCTGCCTCGGGAAAGACGCGGGAGGGCAGACCCGGTGGCAGCGACATCCCCAGGCTGCGACCGGCGGGGACAGCCCGACCCCGCGCCGCAGCTGCCCCCTTCTCCCGAAACGGGACCGCGGGAGAGCGGCCTGGAAACGGAGGCGGCCGCTGCAAAAACTCGGGTCGCCCCGTCACTAAATTCCTCGGCGCTTTTCCAAGTACGAGCCCCCATCCTTTTCTGGGCGGCCCAAGTTCAGCTGTAACGGGTGAGTCACCAGCATGCCACCGAGCGCAGAAGGACGGAGGAGGAGGTGACATTGGGGTCCCCCCCCTTTTTTTTTCCTTTTCTTTTTTAATCAACGACTCTTCGTTGNCCCCCCCCCCCCCCCCCCCCAGTTTCCGCGTATTTCCTGAGATACAAGAGAGGGTTAGTTTTCTCCAAGGACAAACAAGGAGACGGATGGGGGAGCCGAGTCCCTCTCCCTAGGCTGAACGCATCCTTCCCTGATCTACAGGGAAAGAGGAGCTGTGCGCTAGGATGCTGACCCGAGACAGACTGCAGCCCCGCGGGAAGGGCTCCGCGCACCTTCCCGCACCCGCGGTGAAAGGCTGCAGCAGAGGCGATACGCGGGTTACCGGGTCCCTTGCTTTAGCGGAGTCCAGCTTGGAGAACGGAGTTGAAAAAGCCTCGTGTAGCGCAGGTTAAAACCCAATCGTCAGTCCGTTTAACGCTTAAGTTAAATGTAGACCCACGGCTATTGATGAGAGAAATCAATGTGCACGATCTTCTGTAGCTGGCGTCCCTCTGCTTTTGCTTAACTGACGGAAGAGAGGCGAGTCCCTTCTTCTTTCCAGCGCAGACCCCTCCGGCCCGACACGACACCGCCGCCCGCTCCCCTGCTTTGCCCAGTTCAACATCGGTGCGGTCTGCAAAGGAGCTGGGCCTTAGGCTGCAGAGGTTCTTTTCTTTCTCACGAGCCTTTTGCAAACCCTTTGCTGAGGCATCCCCGTTCTAGGAGCCACAGAGCCTCCTTTTAGGTCCCTACAAACAGGAACGCTCCCGACCACCCGCCCGTGAAGATGCTCTCGCTGCGGGTGACTCGTGTTTCGGCGTCAGCCCCGGCTCTGCTGACAACGCAGGGCACGTTTGGAGGGCTGCCCTCGCAAGTGACTCAACTCGGGAGCTGGCAGAGGCGGTGGACAAGCGCTGCCTGCTCTGCTGGCAGCCAAAAAGCAGGGTAACTTAGCCTCATGCCAAGCAAACCGGCCAGAGGCGTGTAGCTACCCGGCGGCCGAGGCGCATTCCGGGCCCGTGTCCTGGGGATGGGGAGCCCGGCAGCTCCCTCTGCATCCCGAACGATGTGCGAACCACCCCGCTTTTCCCTCGTCACCGGATCCGTCAGGCCGCTTGCGGCCTCATCATGCTGTGAAGGCGAAAAGTGAGAGGTGCCAGAAAAATGAGGCTGCGGATCAGGTGGAGCCGTTTGTACAGCGTAAATAACATTTCCCCCCCAGCTTCCCGTCCCCCTGCTCAGAAGTCGAGAGGCCGTACCCTCCACGGCCAGGAACGTGGAAGCAGCGACATACAGGTTTGCAAAAGCGGACAGTTTGGGGACCTCACACGGAGGGGGGTGGCTGAGGCTCGCCTCTAATCTCAGCAGTGCACCCGTCCTTAAGGACAGCTAGCAAACTTCTAGAAGCTTTTAACCACCAAGCTTTAGTCAAAACTGTCATGTTATTCTGATAAAAAAAAGGCGTTTCACGAATTGGCAGTTTCACACTCGACCCTTCGCCCTTTTCTCATCATCCCTGCGAGCTGAATGACACGTTTTTCTTTATTTCTGAGATTTTGCCAATTTCCCTGCTCGAACTATTTGCTAAAATCCACACCGTGGATTCCCAAGTTGTCTGCACAGAAGCTCTCGTATAGATCGACTCCCCCTTCCACTAACGCCAGAATGATGATATTCTTACTAAGTAAACGATCGAGTAAATTAAATAGAAATCAACCCGCCCTTGTCAAAGGCAAACAACTCAGGGAGAATTTCATGAACAGCAAGAAGCCCCCACGCCAAAAGCTGAAGCAGAAAGCCGGGAGTCCTTTGCAAAAAAGGGTGACACATTTCCTTTATCTTCCTAATGACCGCACCAAGGAGAGCAACTTCATCCCATCGCTTACGATCGTCTGTGCATAAAGAGAGATTTCAATTCTGCGACGTGCTTTGGAGGGGGGGGGGTTGCCTTTGGTTCACAACTGAGCATTTCAGTAAATTCTGTTCACCGAGTCCTTGCTCGCGCTCTCGTTCACTTTCTCCCCTCCCCTTCCCTGTTTTGTTGTTTCCATTTTCTCACTTTCTCCCCTCCTTTTCTCCTCATTCCCCCTCAATGTGTTCACCTATTTCCTCTTTTTAACAGCCCTTTCTTCGCGTTTTCCGTCTTCTCTGCGGGACTCCATTCCTCTCTCTTTGGAAAATTTGCACCTCTTTGTCTCTGGGCTTTTGTTTGTGGGAAGGGGGGTAGGGTCGGAGGGGTGGAAGGTATCCTTATCTGCTTTCCTTCGGGCGAAGGTCCTGCGTTCCTGCCGGGAGCAGGCGAATCCACGTTTGCTGTGGAAGTTTGAACATTTTCTTGCTACTTACCTTTTGGATCTCTCCTAAGCACGCTTGGAAAGGGTGTTAGACATGGAGGTGGTCAAAAAGAGGTGGAACTTCGGGGTAGGAACCCCATTTATATAATCTCTCTTGCTCTTTCTATTTTTGGCAGGTGATACCCACTCCTCACTGGTAACAGATATTCAGGGATTTTGGTGGCGGTGTCACATTTATCTTTCCCTTAACTAATCAAGGAACACTATTAATAAATCCTTGGCGCTCACCTTCCCCTGGCTGTGAAAACCTATTACCTCGGCAAACCGACGGTCCGCTTGAAACTTTATTGTTAAGGGGAGAGGCAGGCGGTGTGAATCGGCTCTCTGGGGGCAAACAGGAGCTTCACCTTCCACCAGATGGAGGAGGTGGCGTCGGGAAGATCTGTCACGATGAATCAGGAGGTTCAGTTCGAGAGCTGGGACTCTGCTCAGAAGGAAGGGAATAGGAAGATGCAACCTCCTCATCAGAGTGAGGGAAAGCGAAGACTTAATGCTCAGGAGTTTGTCCTTTTCTCTCTTTAGCCCTGGCAGATACGTCTCCAAACAAGAGAGAACAGCCCTAAAGTGCCTCCCGCACCTAAAGCTGCAACATTCAGCTTCACCTCTTGGCCTTGAAGGAAGGCAGAAATAATTTTTTTCTTGCAGGCTACAGCAAACTCAGTTGTGTAATTCTAGTTGCTCAGATACTTACAGGGGCATCCAAAATCTCCATTCTGGGCCCTGCTGGGCAAGGTGCTGTAGAAGTCTAAAAAATTTACAACCTGAGCTTTCTTAGGAGCCTTGTAAATGAAGAGATACTATATATACAGTCGTAATACATTGACTGTAACCTTTTCAGCATGTACATACTCTTTATGCTGAGTTGCTCATTCCAGGGAAATACACCTTTGAAGACACCTCTATTTTTACTCTGTCAAGCAATAATAACAACAATAAAAATGCCATTGAGACCTATTTGCCATTCTGTAATCCATCTGGGGACACTTTTCCTGATATTTAATGTTTTTCTGGCAAGGGGAATCATTTTATAAAGGACTATGAATCACATTTATCTAGAGTATATCTGTGAGTAAAAAAAAAAAATCTTTTCTATTTCAGGACTCAAACCCAATAATTTTTAGGTTAAAAAGCAACCAAGGCTGTTGTGATACAACTGGAATTACCTTTTGGGAAAGGCAGGTGCTGCAAAAGTGAGACTTGATTTTTCTAGATCGATTAATTGATCCTAGAAGGGAGGAAAGATAATTGATGTAGGTATGGGATAAGAATATTTAAAAATACTTCTCTACTGCCAGTATCATTTTGATGCCAAGTTCTGTGATAAACTGGAAATTGTCCAGCAGCTTTAGATAATTTCTAAAGAGGAAGCTTTAGTGAATCAAACACGGCAAAGGTTAATTCAATCAGTTTAATGTTGTCTCTCTTATTTATTTTTATTACATTTCCTGTAGTGGTTTTTGAATTTTCAGTGTGCTACAGTAGTAGGGGAAGTAATATTACCTTTCAGGATGCCTCCTTTATTTCTCACAAACACAGTGCCCGTGCCCTAGCTCAGAGCAGGTGAGATTTTGTATTTAATTACAATGTGAGATAGCTGACTCTTGTGGGTCAAAATGTTTCAACCAACTGGTGTGTTGCCTTTGGAACAGGATGATTCACGGTACGGTGTTCACTAAATTCAGTGATGTGGAGTTTGCATTACACTTTCACATTTTATATACCCTTGATGTAGTAGCAAGATTAGATTCTGGTTTAGAGATACCAGTATCTCGTGGTTGTTAGCTGGATGCTCTTTCCATTTGGTAGCTGGCAGAACAACTTTCCCCTCTTACCTTCTTTTGGCAGCTTAGAGAGGATAAGGATTGTAGGATCGTCTTTTTGGCTACCGGGGTGTGGTTTCCATTCCTGTCTGCTCCTTTGGAATGAGTGCATTTGTCCACTGGTGAAAGGGGAGCAAGCGCAGGGCTGGTCGTTGTGATTCCTCTGTGTAATTCAGCCATGTGAAAGTAATCCTGATTAGTGGAAATCCTTTCTTATCCTTTTAGTTAGTCCCTACTAAGGCTTATTTACAAAGAGTAAAGATTTATGACCTCATCGGGCATATAGAATCATAGAATAGAATCATAGAATAGAATCATAGAATGATTCATAGAATGCTTTGGGTTGGAAGGGACCTTTAGAGCAGGGACATCATCAACTAGATCAGGTTGTTCAGAGCCCCGTCCAACCTGACCTTAAAGGTTTCTAGGGATGGGGCCTCCACTACCTCTCTGGGCAACCCCTTCCAGTGCTTCACCACCCTCATTGTAAAAAATGTCTTCCTTATACCTAGCCTAAATCTACCCTCCTTTAGTTTAAAACCATTACCCCTTGTCCTGTCACAACAGGCCTTGCTAAAAAGACTGTCCCCATCTTTCCTATAGGCCCCCTTTAAGTACTGAAAGGCTGCAATAAGGTCTCCCTGCAGCCTTCTCTTCTCCAGGCTGAACAACCCCAACTCTCTCAGCCTGTCCTCGTAGGAGAGGTGCTCCAGCCCTCTGATATACAGTGAGGTCTTTGTTACATGTCAAGTATTTCATCAATTAAAAGGGGTTTTGTTGTTGGGATTTTTTTCTGGTGAGAAGAATACAACCAAAATCTGACACTTCTAGGTTATTCGTACAAATCTGCCTGAAGCTGAAAGACGTGGAGAGTTGTGGCAACAGGATCACTGAGAGTTCGCCTATGTGAAATGATAGAATTTAGGAAGTTTGTGTTACTGCACTCATCACTTTCAGTAATGTGGTTACATATTTACTATCATCTCAGTTGGGTTAATTCAGGAAAAGATTAGGACTGAGCTTCCCCTTTAGGATACATATACATTGCAGAGTTAATTGGGATGTTCATCCATTATAATTTCCTTTTCTCTTTCCCACCACATGTAAATAACTGTAATCTGAATAATAAGGTGCTCCAGGTCCATATCAGCCAATGTACCCAAAATTTTTGATGTTATCGTCACAGGGCTAGCATAGCACTTTAAAAAGGAAACTTGTCCTGCTGCTATGTCCCATGTCTAGTACATGTGTTGTGACAAGCAACTTCAGTCTTCAGGGATGCCAGTCAGCCGTCTTTCACTCGCCCTGCATTTCTTTTCCTGCTTATTTGTTAAAGCAGCCATATGACTTCCTTTATTTGGAAGCATATTCTAAAATTTAGAGGTTTCACTGATAAGAAATGTTTCTTGGTTGTCAGTTGACATTTCTCTTGTATATT
>VYZW01027943.1:10972-25040 GCA_013401315.1 Balaeniceps rex | reverse complement strand
GGGCAAAGACTATGCTGGTAATGTTTGTAAATGGTTGTATGTTGGAACAAAAGGCAGTTATCACTAATACAGAGAAACCTGGAAAAACCCTGATATTTGGTCTGAAAGTTAAAAAATGAGGATCAGATTGAGAAAACCATACAGTAATACAACTTGGAGGAAATAATCTGAGACACAAATTAAATGGCAAGTGGTAAAAGCAGCACTTGTGGGCTGTAAACCGCAAAATAATAGCTCTACCCCCCTCTCTACCCCATGTGAGTCAGCTGTAGTTGTTAGAAAATTATTATTGGCATACAAGATGAAAATGAGAGAACAGCAGTTGAGAGAAGTCCAAAAATGTTACGATTTTCCATCTGTCTGTACTTTTCTGACTCATGCCTGTTGAGAAGCAACTGCCCTATTGCAGTGAATTAGTTGTGAGAATGCTTCAGTTTTAGGAGATATCCAGGTGGCACAGGAGGAAATTGATATTGTTTTGGTCACTCCTGAAAGAGCATGGCTGTCTGGGCTCAATGCCCTCTCAGCTCTGGCAGTCTGTAGCTGCCAGAACAGTTTGGGTGGATTTTTTAAAAGATGAAATAGTTCACAGTAGCTTTAAAACTGACTATTGGATCATAAAAGAAGTAAGCATATATAATCTGAGCAGGGAAAGTGACTAAGAGTAATGGAACAAAATTAAGAAAAAGAAAATTTAAGCTGGATATCATTAAATCACTCTGATGTTCGATAACTTAGAGATGGTTGTCTTAAGCATTTCTACATTTTTGTGATGCATTGTGTCTAGTTTAAATTTCATAGAACTGATTCACAGATCAGTAAGTTCCAGAAGCCCTCTGCTGGTCTTTCTCACAAGACGCACTGTGGTTTCCATGTCTTTGTGGTCCCTGTTGAGTACAGCCTTCAAAGCTTTGTTGCCTTCATCTCTAAAATGTAGGACCTCATGTTCAACTAGCCTTTTCTTGGATCTCTGGATTGCAGAGACCTTTAGTTTATTAACTATAGCTCTAGTCTCTTGGTCTGCAAATTACTTCCTTTCTAGAGACATGGTGTGAAGTAATTGAAGTAACTCAACAGCTGTTTCATCCCAAAATATGTAGTTATTGTACAATTGGCAAAATGGCAAGGAGCCAGCACAAATAGATTTCATGTAAAGCACATAATTTTCTTATGAGGGTTAAAAAAGGCTATTCAGATGAGATACCCAAATTTTTGAAACAGAAGAAGATGCTCTGCTCCAGAATCTTTCCTTTGATGTCCAAGCTGCTACATTTTCCTTCAGGAGTTGATCCTTAGCCCACATATTTTAATGCTTTAGTATCCTAGGAAATTAGGTTCCAGCCTTGAAGGAATAATTCCATTAGCTTGGCTGGACCAGGAAGGTAGGCATTTCCTGGTTAATAGATCATCAGTTATGAACTTAATTGGTACAGTTGACAACGTGGGTAATTGTTTTAATTAATAATTCTTTGTAATTCTTTTTAAGATTAATTATTTTAAGATTGATTCTTTTTATGATTAGAAAGACTGACATCTACCAGATGAAACAGAATGCATATTTTTTTAAAAAACAAAACAAAGAAAAGAAAAGAAAACCCTCAAGTAACCCCCAAACTTCCATATTCCCTTCAGGCTCCTTCTTTGAATACATTTATCAAGAGGAAATGTGTCCCAATAAAAAGGACCAGCATAAGACCTGTGAATCAGGTAATTTCCTCGTCAAGCCCTGCTTTGAAGAGCTCAAATACTGCGTAGACATTGTGAGAGCTTTCTACACAGACACCATTTTTACTCTAACTGAATTATTTTCCAACTTCAGAAACAATTTTTGGTTTCGACTATATATTGCATCTCTTCTTCAGTATGTTGCTTTTGAAACATCCCAGAAGTACTGTGTATTCCTGGTGATAAACACAAGTCCTTCCAAGCCATTCCCAATGGATGTGAGGAGCACTCATGCCTAAGAGGAGTGCATTTGAGGAGTGTGAAAAACCTTTTTAGTAGCTTTGGTTTTTATTTATATTTTTCATTTTAATTAACATTTTTATCTGGCAGAGTTTAGGCAAGAGTTCCGCGTTTTAAAAAGTCCTTTTTATATCTTAACTGTTACATGGCAGGGTGAGCATGTGTGTGTATGAAGCTCCATGCAGCTGGCTCATTCTGCCGACTTTACTGACAGAAATGATAGTGCCTCTAGGTTATCTCTTAAAATAATTTTTAAACAGCAGAATGATTTTTGAATAGTTGTGCCTATTTACATAATACATCAAAATTACGTTAGGTAACTTCATATGAGAGTGAAGAAAACTTTTTAGGTGTACTAATTATATATTCCTCTCCTGCAAGCTATTGACAGAAAATATATATGCTTGACTTCCTTAAAAGTTGGGTGCAGAAATCAAGTTGGAGCTGAGAATCAAAGTTTCATTTTCTTTTGAAAAATCCCAGCTTTACCAGTGCCTCTTGCAGTATGAACACTGCTAGGTTTTGTGATAAAAGCTTGTCTGCACACCCACAAAGGAGCCCAAAAAGACAAGGGGGGGAAAGCCCAAATAATAATACCCTGCCCCAGCTCCTCCCAGGTCCATCACAGGAGCTATCAACTCTGTGACGGGCCTTATCAAAGGCCTATCTCCACAAGCCCAGAGGAGCACAGAGGCCCCAGGGCAGGCAAGAACCCAAATTAAGGACTTGGAGGAACGCATACCCTGTCTGGGCCTCTCCCAAGAGACCCTTAGCCCCATTGTCCATATGTGACACCCATCAAGATGAGTCAACACTTAGAGCATCTTTCGGACTGAGAGGGGTTGCTGCCTAGAGGTATGGGACACATTATGCAGGGGAAGAGCATTTTGGGATTGCACGGGATTTATTATGGTATGTTTAGGGGAGGAGCCAAAGGTGAGAAAGGGGAGGGATTTAGGTGATTTGGGGAGGAACAAGTGTGGGGAAAATAGAGGGGTAAGGGGATAGAAGGGCTGATTGTGTGTAAATAGGTGCTGATCAGTGCATTTGTTTGGTCATACCCCAACCTGATCGGTGCAGTCTGTCCTATCTTCTTATTAAACTTTCTAATTCTTTCCTGGGTGAGGGATTCTCTATGTGCTCTGCGTGTGTGTGAGTGTGTGTGTATTGGGGGCTGAGTGCCAGCAACTGGAGTCAGACCATGGGTCAGAGGGCCTGTGTGGCTGTGGTGCCAGTGATTGGAGAGACCGGAGTGACTGGACTTCACTGCCAGCAACTGGAGTGAGACCTCAGGTCATAGCGGCCTGTGTGTCTGTGGTGCAAGCAACTGGAGTGAGTGAGGGTTTGGGTGCCAGCAACTGGGCTGGGACTGTAGGTTGGAGGGCCTGGGTGCTTGAGTGCCAGTGACTGGAAAGACTGGAGTGAGTGAAACCAAGTGTCAGCCACTGGGGTGGGACCAGGAGTCAGAGGCCCATATGTCTGTGGTGTTAACAACTGGAGTGAGTGCGGGTGTGCAAGTGAGTGCGTGAGCGCTAGCAAAGATCAAGCCGGACTAGCTGGCAAGTAGGTGAAGTGGCCTGGGAGCCAGGCATGTGTGTGTGTCTCTAAGGGTGAGACCACTGGGGGTTGGCTACTGGGGGACCAGGGGAGTCCCAGCCAGCTCTGGATGTGCGTGTGAGACAATCAGTTCCAGCAACTTGAGTGGGGCTGTGGCCTAGGGGGCTCATATGTCCAGGTGCCAGCAACTGGGGAGACTGGGATCCAGGGGCAGCTACCGGGCAGACTGAGTGTCTGAACCCAGCTGCTGGAGGGATCCACATTATACATATGTATAGATATTCTCACTAGTGGACCTCCATCCTGCTCAGCCAGAGAGGGGAGCAGGATGAGGCTGTTGGTACTGTCCGTGTTCATGTGTGTGCTCTGAGTGTCTGTCTGTGATCTGTGTGGCCTGCCATGTATATATGCGGTGTATATGTGTGCTCTGTGTGCGTATGCCTACTGGGAATACACCTTCAGCCTCACTACTAGTTAGACCTGGGGATGTGTAGCTGCAGCAGCCTCACCTCTCTTGGGCTGTCGGATCCAGTGTGGAAATCAAATTGGAGCTGAGAATCAAAGTTTTATTTTCTTTTGAAAAAAATCCCAGCTTTACCAGTGCCTCTTGCATTATGAACACTGTCTACCTTTTATATTAAGCATTTATATACCTTTATATACATTTCATATTAAAGCTGTTTAAGCATTTCATTAAAATAACGCTCCTTTCATCTGCCATTACTTCTGTCTCTAGAGCAGAATGTGGTATGTATTTATACAATTATTTTTATCAATTTTTGCAGGAAATAATGCTATGTATAGGTGTAACTGGAGGAATTTGGAGTATATAGAATGCCCTGGTTTCCACCTTGTTTTAAGATGAGCTGGCCTTCTTAACAGTGTTGTATGGATTTCTACAGAATCTTAAGTTATTTGTCAGAGTTCCTTAAACAATCACACTGGCTTTATTATAGTTCAAACTCTTTAGTTTTGTAGTTAAGGACAAGCTGATGACTATGTCATTAATAAAATGATTGTGTGGTAATGGTTAAGATATAACACTTGTAAAGAATTGCAGAGAGCCAGAATGCTTTCACAGTGTGTTTATGTTGTCTAATGTGTTAGTTGATCAACAATAAAAGTGTGAAGTCAAAGGTAAGAATTCTTAAACTGCCTTTCCTTTGAAAACAGTGTTAAATAAACCAGAGTTCTCAGGCAGAAAAGCAAGCACAAATAGTATATCTCTATTCAACAGAATTTGCCAGTGCAGACAAATCAAGCCAACCTAGTTTTACATTTTCATTGCATGGTGAGAGAATAGGTTATAACTGTTGTTACTCTGATGTTAGTCAGATTTGTCACATTACCTCTAACAGTAAAGCACTTCTTGAGGATTCTAAAACGTTTCTCTCCAGATGTGGAGAGAAGACTGCCACCAGCTGAATTAGTAACATTAGTCCTATATCTTGTATGTTTTTCTTCGGAATTATTCTTGGAAAATCTTTTAGATAACTTTAGGGGTGTTTTTTAACACTTTTTTGTGATGCATTTTTGAACTTAAATAAACCTCTGTCTTAATGGTGGAGACATACAAAATATATCCTTAATAAAATTGTATTCAAAATATTTAAAAAATAAATATAAACCATGCTTTGCTAAAATAAGAGGCATCAGCTAAATTAATAAGTGTGTGTATTGGTTGTACATGGCAAGGTTTTGGTAGCAGTGGCAGGGGCTGCAGGGGTGGCCTCTGTGAGAAGAGTTCAGGGGCTGCCCTGTGCTGGACACAGCTGGTTCCAGCCAGCTCCACAACATCCTAACTGCAGACCAAAGCTGAGCCAATCAGCAAAGTTGGTGGCACCCCTGTGAAAACATATTTAAGAAAGGACACAAACGCCAGATGAGTAGAAGAGTGAAGAAAGAAAAGTGAGAAACAACTGTACAAACACCAAGGTCAGAGAAGAAGGAGGGGAAGGAGGGGCTCCAGGTGCAGGAGCAGAGATTCCCCTGCAGCCCGTGGAAGAGACCACGGTGGAGCAGATATCCATCAAAAGAAGCGTGGCCAGCAGGTCGAGGGAGGTGATTCTGCCCCTCTACTCGGCTCTGGTGAGACCTCACCTGGAGCCCTGCGTCCAGCTCTGGAGCCCTCAGCACAAGAAGGACATGGACCTGTTGGAGCGGGTCCAGAGGAGGCCACAAAAATGCTCCGAGGGCTGGAGCCCCTCTCCTACGAGGCCAGGCTGAGAGAGTTGGGGCTGTTCAGCCTGGAGAAGAGAAGGCTGCGGGGAGACCTTAGTGCGGCCTTTCAGTACTTAAAGGGGGCCTATAGGAAAGATGGGGACAGGCTTTTTAGCAAGGCCTGTTGTGACAGGACAAGGGGTAATGGTTTTAAACTAAAGGAGGGGAGATTTAGGCTAGATATAAGGAAGAAATTTTTTACACTGAGGGTGGTGAAGCACTGGCACAGGTTGCCCAGAGAGGTGGTGGAGGCCCCATCCCTGGAAACATTCCGGGTCAGGTTGGACGGGGCTGTGAGCAACCTGATCTGGTTAAAGATGTCCCTGCTCACTGCAGGGGGGTTGGACTGGATGGCCTCTAAAGGTCCCTTCCAACCCAAAGCATTCTATGATTCTATGGTTCTATGATCCACACTGCAGCCTGTGGAGGACCCCATGTCAGAGCAGTTGGATATTTCCTGAAGGAAACTGTGGCCCATGGAGAACCCACGCTCTGGCAGATTTTTTCCTTAAAGACTTCAGCCCATGGAAGGATCCACGCTGGAGCAGGGGAAAAGTTTGATGAGGAAGGAGTGGCAGAGAGGAATTATTATGTACTGACTGTAACCCCCCAGAGGCTCAGGGACGATGTGGGGTGAGGTTGGGGGGGTGGGGAGGTAGAGGCAGTCAGGAATGAAGGAGCAAAGTTGAGCCTGGGAAAAAGGGGGAGTGGGGGAAAAGGTGTTATTTTAATTTTTTGTTTTGTTTCTCATCATCCTACTCTATTTTTTAATTGGCAATAAATTAAATTAATTTTCCCCAAGTTGAATCTGTTTTGCCCATGATGGTAATTGGTAAGTGATCTCCTGTCTTTATCTCAACCCATCCTATTTTCTTCCCCTGTCCTGCTGAGGAGGGGGAGTGAGAGAGCTGCTGGGTTGGCATTTGGCCCTTAGCCAAGGGCAACCCACCACAGTGTGATAAAGTAAGTAATATGGCCACCCAGACTCATGATGATAAAGCCTTTCATAACTACAAAATCTTTTATTCTTCCTTTTTTACTACCTGAATAAATTATGTAATGTTTTTTAGTCACAGTGATCACAAAAAGTACAGACTGTTTTTATTGTTTCTCTTTAGATAAGATGGGAAAAAAACATCACACTAGGGGAGCCCCCAGGATTCTTGCACTCCTGGTGGTGGTAAGTGTCAATTTTCTTTTCCTCTGATTTTTTAGAATATGTTCATTGTGAATTCCAATGTCTGGAGGCAAGAAATTCAGGTGAACATTGTAAAAAGGATGTGAAGATGAGTATCAAGAACTATTTTCTCGTAAAGTGTTGAAAGAACAGAAAATTAGATATAGGAGAGTATATAGATATTAGATATAGGAAAAGAAATATTGAATAATGGATTGATAAGGCAGCATCTTTGAAAGAAGATGGCCTGCATTTCTTTGTTTACCATCTTTTATTAAATTGTGCATTTAAGAGATCATTCTCTATATCCTGAATAACTACATTTGAAAGAAATATATACAGAGACTCTGCAAATAGATGTGAGCTTCCTCAGTCTTTAGTGCACATTTTAGTCACGGGAATAGCATATGAAAGCCATTAGCTGAATCCAAGCTACCAGCATTTTTGAGAGGCAGTGTATGTTAGCATGAGCTCGGAGTTGTAGTAGCTGCTTTTGCAATTTCTTTCAGCTCAGAATATGGGTAGGACACAGAGCTGACTTGTAATTTTTTATGCATGATGTTCCTTACTTACATATATTGGTGTCTAGAGAAAATATACAAATTTTACATATATACGCACATTTGTATATATAAAATTCCCAAGGCAAAAAGAGACTGCTATTTAGCAGTGATTTGAATAGATACGATATGGCTACACTTGCAAGAATTCAAAATTATGGAGAATATAGACAATACAAGAATTCTGTACAAGAATTAAGCTATAAGTTGTAAAGTAGTCCCACTCGAATATAAAAAGCCATCTGATTTGTACAGCTGTGTGGAAGATGACATATTCTTCATTGACCTTTCTGCTTTTAACTAAGTGACGGAAGTCTGACAAGGAGAACTTGTTCCTTGTATCTCTGATGTCTGCATTATCCTTAATTTTGATCATCTGCAGCAGAGTGGTCAAATTTTCCACAATTCTGAATTATGGTGCTGGGCTAAGTTAGAGGGTTAAGTCTAAAACAATAAAGAAACAAAATGAAACTAACAAATTTTATTCTTTTAAATGTTCTAGCATATAGATAATTTCATTCTAGAAACTTTGAGGCTAACATTCCTGCCATAATGAAATACCTTATATACTGTTTCTTAACAGTTCAGAGATACTTGTAGTGTGTTAGAATCAATTCATGTATAACTCCATTTGAGGCAGGGGAAGACTTATTGGATTATCATAATTTCCTTTTACTCTTTCATTCTTTATCAACCAAGAACTACAGGATAGCACACCCTTCTATTTCCTACTCTTATCCATACATTTGTTTCTCTAGGAACTTTTGTTTAAAGGACAGTATTGGAACTTGGAAGAACTCACAGTTTTCTCTTAATTTTCTTGCCTTTTCACATCATCACAGTATTACTGTATGAATCTGTGCCTTCCAGTGCTTTGTGGTAGCAAATTGCAGCAGTTGCAGAGGTATGAGGTTAAATGTAGAGCTTTATTAATTTGCTTTATACTCTGAAAGCTTGTATATTAGACTAGCTTCCTGCTTTATACTACAGTGGTTTTAAAGAAATACAAGCACTGCTTGCTTCAGAGAATCAGATAACAAGACTTGATTCCTCATAGATGTTTTACAAAGCTGAATTCTTTCATAGAGGTAAGTGTTTTCAGCTCTTGGCTAGAAAGTGATATAAGTGATATGTGTGGTGTGTGTACACCATAAAAACTATGAGAATTACAATGATTTTCTCACCATATCTGTTACTTCTTAACTTGCAGTGTATTTTGGGATCTCTACTGTGCAGCTCCAGAAAGACGAGAAACATGTGAACATTCAAGTGAAGCAAAAGCCTTTCATGACTATGTAAGTTTTATATATCTTTATCATGTTTTTATTAATTGTATGTATGAATGTGATAGAGAAATATTTCTGCAGGACGGTGACTCAAAAATGCAGGAGTCCGTCATATATAAGTAACTCTCATTTGCTTTCTGGGGGTGCCTTAGAATTAGGACTGTCTAATCCTGTGATTACCCAGTGTCACATGGGAAACTCCTGGAATCTATCTCACAGGTCAAAGTACTGTCCCATATATTAATACAGAATGAAGGATGTCCTTCTGTCTCTCCCCCATGGACACAGCAGCCTGGTCTCAGTCACAAAGGCCCAGGCCAAATAGAAGCACAAATATGTGCTGTCCAAATAACCATACCCTGTCAATGCTAAAGAAAAGACAGTTCAGTAGATGGAATTGATCCCATGGCTTTCTGGCAGGACCATACTGATTTAACATGTGATTATTCCTTAGATATTTTGGTATCCTGAAATAAGTATTTTTGTTACAGTAGTAAACACTTATGCATCATAGAACAAGTTAAATATAAATCATCTAGTCTACTAGAGCAAAAGAAAAAGGGGAAGGGACAAAAGTATTATGCCGATTTTGATGCTACTGAGTTCCAGTTCGAAACACAGCAAGAAGTTTGGTGGTGTTTTGCCTGCAAGGGCCAAAAAAAGTTCTAGAAACTAGCGATGACAACAGCACTGTAACAGTTTTCCATTCATTTTTTTATGTTCTCATAATGTAAGTGGAGAACTCCATCACTCTGGAACTGCATTCCAGAGTTGGAATGGAATTTGGGATGCATTTACGATGACAGCTCTTCTTCATCTGTTGATTTCCTTTTTACCGACAAAATCCTCAGGAGGCTGACTGAGCTAGGTTTATCATTCCTTTGGGCCATTCATATAATATAAAGAAGGAATATAAATGCTCCCCCAGTTATATAATTCTGAAACCTCTTTCCTTGAGTGTTTTCTAGGTCTGTCTTAAAAATATTTTCTAATTATTGCAGAAAAATATTTCTACACATAAAATTAAAAGTAGGCTGCCATACCGCAATGCCTTATGAACAGAAATTTGGAAAAATTTAGACAAGTCAACTAAGTGATCATTTTCCACTGTTGATTTAATTTCAAGATACTGACACAAATTGTCATAATCTGATGACGGCTCAGCATCCTATAATATGTGAACTAATGGTGATCTTGCCTTATTTGTAGTTAACAAAGACTATGTTACAAATGCACCATTAATACAATTAGAACTGTTAAGCATATTTTACTTATAGACTAATGACACTTTAATACCCTGTCCTTGGTGGTTAGATTTTGAGGCTGACTGGTAGAGGAGCTTGGACAGTTTTGCACAGTAGTGTCTGTGCTGCATTGATTATTCACTTGTCATAATCAATGAAAAAAATGTGTGAGAGAGGAGAAGTTGGGAACAAAATTATGAGGAAGTTTCCCATCCACTGAGGTGTTAAGGTCAACCAAATTGGTAAAGCATATTCCTCAAATTAAAAACAAAGTAACTATTGCAAGTACAAATTTCTGCCATCTTTTTTACCTTTTCTGTTTTAAATATACAGTGGCTGAAAAAAATACAGTATTGCAATAGCTTTGCTGTTATGAATGCTTGTTATTAGAGCAATGTTTAATTTCCCACTGAAGGAGGAATAGTTTTACAGGAATAGATTATGACAGTAAGGAATGACTATAGTGAAGTAAATGTGTGGAGATCAGAATCCACAGTATGACAGTTGACTTCAGTGGGCCATTGTGCGCTCACAATATAGTGTGTATAACAAAAGCCAATGTGGTGGGTTGGCCCTGAATAGCAGCCAAGCACCCACACAGCTTCTCATTCACCCCCCACTTTGTTTTGCGGGGGAGAGGGGGGAGTGAGATAGAAAGAACAGATGCAAGAAAACTCATGGGTTGAAATAAAGACTGGGAAATCACTCAGCAGTTACTGTTGCAGGCAAAACACTTGACTTGGGGAATTTAACTTAATTTATTGCCAATGAACATAACCTAAACATTTAATTACTGATTTGGGTATTGGGAAACAAAGACAAACATTTAAACACTTAGGGAAAGCACCTTTCCTCCCCCTTTCCCAGGCTCAACTTCACTCCAGAAACCTGTCCTCCCCCCATGTTATGACCGTGGGTTACACTCAGTCCTTTCAGTGAGACAATGAGCAGCTCAGGAGATCGGGGTCAGTGCGGGGAAGTTTCTCTCTGCTGCTCCTTGTTTCTCGCTCTGTTCTTCCCGCTGCCATGGAGCATTTCTTACTTCTCTGACCTTGTTGTTCCCTCCATTCTTCCCTCCTCCTCAGCATTTTCTGCCCTTTCTTAAATATGTTATCACAGAGGCGCCACAAACTTCACTGATGGGCTCAGCTTTAGCCTGTAGTGGGGCCACTGCGGTGCTGGCTGGAACTGACTGTGTCCGGCACAGGGCAGCCCCTGACCTCCTCCCACAGTGGCTACCCCTGCAGGCTGCCCTCCAAAAAACCTTGCCATTTGCACTCAATGCAGCCAAAAATGTATGAAACCTGTAAAAGTTGTGAAATTATTTTGAAATTAAATAACAAAGGAGTGGAATCTACAGTTCTTTAAACTCATGAGAGTTTCAATGATCAGTAAGTTAACTACTAAATCTAAAATTTGAGGTATGCTAAGAATTTGAGTAGCTGAATCAAAATTATGTCAAATAAAAAAATGTCTTAGCATCAACTTCATAGCATTTATGACTTCTACAACTCTTGCTTTATTACATGGTCTTATTGCTCAATTCTGTCTGCTCTTTATTATCATAATTCAAAAAACTGGGAAAATACTCAAATGAATGTTGTGTGTGATACAATTTTGTGCTCGTGTGAATGTTTAAGTTACTGTATAAAGTCTTGTTTGATAAAATAAATGACATCATGGTATGCTTCTGTATGTACATCAATCTGCATAAGAGAGGATGAATGTTTATTTTAGAAATAAATTGGTTTATTTTATAAATACATTCACCAGGTATTTCTGTAACCCACTCTTTCTTAATCTTTTGAGGTGACAGGAAAAGCTAGCTGTTGCATTATTTTTGTCACAGTTGAGATGAACTTGTCTGATATCTAGCAAAACTGATGCTGTTCCTTTGTGTCATGTGGCTTTTGTTTAGTAAAATAATCTGCATCGTGACAAATGCATACTTTTGAAATTGTTTATATATTTAATATTTCATGAGTGTATTGTACATTCATATTAAAGCACATGACAAATGGTTATAAAATACAGTAAAACATATTTCATAGTAGTTGCAGATAAGCATTTATTAAATGCTCTGTGAAATCCTGACCCATGTAGAGTTTGGCCACTGACTCAAGAGGAATCAATATTCCATCATCAATGAAGACTGTCATAAAGCCAGTGACTGAATTCTAGCTTCTGAGTCAGGTCAAGGGGTTTGATAATATCAAAACCTTGTCATTAGATTACAGGTCAAGTAATAGAGTTGCACTGTCATATCTAAAAACTGTAATTGTCAAGTACAAAAAGTACAGAAGGCTCATTTATTAATTCATATTAGCAATTCAGAATTTTTAATTAGGTATGTGTTGTTCTTGATCTAAGCAAATTATTCTTGCTGTAGGTGTGTGTGGCCTAGTACACCAGACAAGTCATGTTTAATGCTAAGTAGGTTGCATTACCTGACCTAATATTTTTTTCTGTCTTTGCTTCTGTAAAAAAAAAAAAGATTTAAGATTGTTTGATGGAGGAGGGAAGTACTTGGGCATGATTTAATGATTTCTGAAGTACTGCTGCCTCAACCAACTTAGTTGCTAGTCATTCTGAAACACACAGGTTGACTCATAAAATTATTAAATACAGNTGCTACTTGGGAGAAGAGACCAACACCCACTTCGCTACACCCTCCTGCATGGGGTTGTTGTGATGCAAGTGCAGGACCCGGCACTTGGCCTCGTTGAACCTCATACAATTGGTCACAGCCCATTGGTCCAGCCTGTCCGGGTCCCTCTGTAGAGCCTTCCTACCCATGACTGAGATGAAAAGAACAGTTTGCAACTCTCTGAGCTATTAGTTAGCCTTCCTGCAAACTCAGAAGAACCTCTCTCCATTGCTTTATTCTTTATTTATGTTTTCAAGTATCTCCATGTTCCCATGGGCTGTAATTAAAAGCAGAGATTCCCAAGCACAATTCTGTGGTTAAGAGTGATTTCTTTTGATTGTGGAGTATATGTGATACCCTGCATATATTGCACTTGGCCTACTTTATCTGGTAATTGTTAAGGACTGTTCTACAAAAAGCAATGCTTCTGTTCCCAGTTATTTGATAATTTCTTATGGGACTTCTGCAGAACTTGTGGAAGGCCCTTTACATGTTTTCTAGTTATCAATATGTCTGTAGTTTCACCTTTTGAGTATGTTCTTGAGACATACAAATGTACATACTATGTAGATATTGCCTTTGTCCACCTGAAGAATAGATTATTTCTTAAAACTAGAAAAAAAAATTAAGTGGTCATAACATTCTTTTCATAATCAATACTGCCCTCTTAATTAAATTGCCACAACATTCTTGCCTCTAAAATGGCGAGATATGGTTTGATGGATGGACTGTTAGATGCATAAGGAATTGGCTGGTTGGCCACATCCAAAGAGTTACAGTCAAGGGCTCAATGTCCAAGTGGAAACCAGTAACGAGTGGTGTCCCTCAAAGGTCTGTACTGGGACCAATACTATTCAACATAGAATCGTAAAATCATTTGGTTGGAAAAGACCTTTAAGATCATCGAGTCCAACCGTACCTGTCCACTACTAAACCATGTCCCTAAGCGCCTCATCAACCCGTCTTTTAAATACCTCCAGGGATGGTGACTCGACCACTTCCAGAGAAGGACTTGGGGATACTGGTGGATGAAAAACTGGACATGAGCTAGCAATGTGCGCTTGCAGCCCAGAAAGTCAGTCATATCCTGGCCTGCATAAAAAGAAGCGTGACCAGCAGGTTGAGGGACGTGTGGGTCAAGATAGACAGGGACATCACTTACCAATTACTACCACAGGCAAAACAGGCTTGACTTGGGGAAGATTAATTTCATTTATTGCCAATTAAAATAGATTTGGATGGTGAGAAAGAACATCAAAATTAAACACCACCACCCCCTCTTTTCCTAGGCTCAACTTCACTCCTTCATTCCCAACTCCTCTACCTCCCCCCCACAAGTGGCTCAGGGGCTACGGTCAGTACATAACAGTTCCTCTCTGCTGCTTCTTCCTCCTCACACTTTCTCCCTGCTC
>VYZW01027942.1:0-12770 GCA_013401315.1 Balaeniceps rex | reverse complement strand
CTGCAGGGGTGGGAACACCTACTGTCTCAGAGCCTTCTCCCACGTACAGCTGAACATTTCCTGCACTGAAATGCAGTGGGGAAACAGCTGAACAGCTCTGCAGAGCTGATGCAGTGACACATTCTGTTGCGGATGGGGGAGACGTAGCACAATTTGTAGCAGAAACAAGCTCTGAAGGACTCATTTCTCATGGAAAATTTGTAAGTGCATGTTGNCTAGAAGCTCTGAAGGACTCATTTCTCATGGAAAATTTGTAAGTGCATGTTGTCGTGCCGTGTAATAAGGAGCTGAAACTTAAATTTCTACAGGAATACACAACCTGGAGTTAGGTGTCTTGGCTTCCCATGTTCAAGGAATGTAGGCAACAACAGAAAAGGAGACTGGCATCCAATGATAATACTTATTATGACTTTCCAGGAAGGTATGACTCCTGGTTTCATGACTGGAGGTCTCTTTTTTTTTCCCCTCCACTCCAGGCCAGACTTAATTCATTAACTTTTGTAACATGTATATACCCTAAAATGTTTCATCTAGCTGGTGAACTAAAGGGGTTTTTCATCCAGGTGATGTCCCTGATGAGGCTGGGTCCTGCACAGTTCTGCACTGCTACCATGAAATAAACACAGAGCTGCTCCTTTTTGTGTTCTATGAAGAGCTTCTAGGACAGGTACCATTTTGTAAAGGTTTGGCAGCTTTCCTTGGCTTCATTCAGCACTGAAGAGGCCATTTTCCTCTTGGCATGCAGCATCCGCTTGCAAAATGTTACAGTGAACAAAGCTGAACCACTGGGACAAATGTCTTCCACTCTGAGGTGTGCGTTCTGCTAATTTTCAATCCCTGATTTGGAGAGACAACACCAAGCTGAGACTGGCTGGACTCCTAATATGCTCAGTATCTCTGAGAATTGGATTATTGCATGCCAAATATTTGCGCATGATTTGTCTCAAGTGCTCTGTGTCCAGGTGTGGGTTAGTTTTTGTTGGTAGTTGTAGCAAAAGTTAGGTGTTTTTTTTTTAATAAAGAGGATAGGACACTGCTGTTGGAGTGTGGATTATTTTTCATATGGAGACTTCCTTGGTTGTGCTCTTCCCTTTCTGCTGAGCATCCCAAGCTGCACAATGGGTAAGATGGGGGGAAACACAGAATTACCTGAAAGAGTAATCACTTACACTAATACCTGTGACTAGGTCTCCTTCATGAGGGAGTTGCCTAACACATGTGCTCTGAGGAACCACTGTAATGCAGAGTCAGCTGCTATCCCCTTGACTTGTGGGTGATAAGATTTAATGGTCAGAAGCCTCCAAGGAGATATGTATTGATATTTGGCAGGTTCTGCAGAATCGCAAATTAAGAGTAGAGAAATCTGTTTATTGTCTCTTGCATGAGAATAATAGGTGAATGGATCCTTCCTCTTCTAGTGAAGAGCTGCGAAGTCTAGTGATCTCCCCACTAATTCTGGTTATATTAATCAGCTGCATGTTTCACCACTCTTCATTTCCTCAGACAGGAATAGCTATCTCATACATTTACAGTAAAATCATTCTGTATAGAGATATTGTAGGAATAGCTTATCTCCTGAAGGATAAGCTGAGAGTGATTTTTTTTTTTTAAACTTTATTTAGTGGCAAATACTTGCAGTTTAACACATTCCAGTGTTAAAACCAAAATGGCAAAAGTGATGGTTGACTGCTTTCATCTGAAGCGCTCTGTCCTTGACTTTACAGTCAAGCCCTCCAAGATGATCAATTCGTAGTAACTTGTTTTCTACAGATTGGTCCACTCTTTTCCAAAGCTTAAAGACAGTTTCATAATTTTGGGGTTAAAAAGAATGTGTGCTGGACATTTCTATATTGGTTCCCTCAGGGGGTTCCTTGGTAGCAGGAAACAAGTGCCATGGCAACTGAAAGAAAAGCCTCTCTTGAAGCTGCCAGCCCAGCATGCTTCTCCATGCGTGGCTCTTGCCATTCTGAACTGTCATTAAGAAAAGTGCTCCTTGGGTTTTTGTTTGTTTTTTTCTCCCCTGCAGCAGTCCTCAGAAGCTTTCTCCAATCCCTGCTACTCCCTCACTCTCAAATTACAAAAATCTTAAAGTTAAAAAATGGAGGTGAAATGAGAGATGTAAGCAGATCTTACAAGTTATGGTCCTGGCCTGGCAGAAAAAAAAGAAACCAGGATTTTCTGGAAATCAGTAGGAAATATTGCTTTACTTCTCCATTAGACAAAAATATTAGGAATTTATTCAGCCTAAAAACTTTTTATTTGCTATTGAACTCTTCCCATTTTGCACAGGCAGAAGTTGAACCAGTATGAATTCTCTCAATTTCTTAAAACTTTTCTTTAATGTGAGTACTTGTTATATGTTTGAGTGCCAATCCATTCATCTTTGTTTCTTTGAACATTTTTTTGCAAAATAATTAAACAGCAGAGTTGAAAGCAAGACTCTGCAGAGCAAGTCAACATAGACAATCTTAACTAGTGCTTGCAACAGTACAGAAATAATGGAATAATATCAAACTAGCATGCTGGCAACCACTTCTGTAGCTCTTTGGGTCACTCTGCATCGTGATGTTTGAGTTGCCTGTTAAACAACTGAGGTCCAGAGCAGAAGTGGGTTTGTGTGGGCTGTTTGCATCTGTTAAAATATAACTTGAAAAAGCAACACCTTCAAAGCAACCTTGCTAATGTGCTGATGGTTCATAGAGCTAAGAGGAAGGCATATCTGAAAAACTCCTAGTGTTAACCTAAGTGCAACGAATTCTGAGTGGAATGAATAAACAATCAAGCAGGCTAGAAGCACAATGAAAAGTTGTTGCTTGATCATGCAGTTCTGCTGAGTTTAAAGCCATGTTAGAGTGCTGTTTACAGTCACAGGAGACTTGACAGAAAATTTGTTTAGTTCAGTATGGTTGGAAGCAGCTGTGAACACTTCACAGAATTGACTGCTGAGTTGGAGGGCCTTCGTCTTGTCAGCAAAATTTTTGGATGCTTCTACAACTTCAAGATCTGCCTGCTGCAAGAAGCTGCAAATCCACTCACTTTTGGTCAAATGCTGTTGTAATAGTGAACAGGATTAGGGTGAACTGAGCTTCTGTTTTGATATTCAGTAACTGGATGCCTGCAGACTATCGCCTGTCTGCCCCATCTTGTGATTCTTCCCAGGGTGAACTGCAGAATGACTGGGGTGGGAAGGCACTTCTGGAAATCATCTGGTCCATAGTCCACTCCCCTGCCCCCTGGCTCAGAGTGGGGTTAACTACAGGAGTTTGCTCAGGGCTGTGTCCAGTCTGGTTTTGAATGTCTCCAAGGATGGACATCCCACAACCTCTTTCCACAATTTTTTCCAGTGTTTGATCACCCTCAGAGTAAAAAAAAAAAAAGTTTTCTTAGGTTTAAACAGGATTTCCTGTATTTCAATTTGTGCTCATTGCCTCTTCTCCTATCACTGGGAACTACTGAGAAGAGTCTGGCTCTGTCTTCTTACTCCCCCATCAGGTATTTACTATACATTGATCAGATCCCCCTGGGTCTTCTCTTCTACAGGCTGAACAGTCCTAGCTCTCTCAGGCTCTATTCATATATCAGATGCTCCAAGCCTTTAACCATCTTCATGGCCATTCACTGGACTTGTTGCAGTATGTCCAGGTTTCTCTTGTACTGGGGAGCCCAGAATCAGACCCAATACTCCAAACGTGTCTCACCAGTGCCAAGTAGAGAGGAAGGATCACCTCCCTTGGCCTGCTGGTAATGTTTCCCTAACGCAACTCAGGATATTGTTGGCCGCCTTTACTGCAAGGGCACATTGCTTGTTTGTGTCCAACTTGTCCTTCATGACACCTAGGTCCTACCTGCAAGGCTGGTTTTTGGCTGGTCAGACCCCAGCATGTGCTGGTTCATGGGGTTGTTCCTCCCTAGGTGCAGGACTTAGCACTTTCATTTGTTGAACTGCATGAGGTTCCTGTTGGCTTCCTTCTCCAGTCTATTGACACCCTTCTGCGTGAGAGCACAACAGCCAGATGTATCAACCACTCCTCCTAGTTTTGTATCATCTGAAAATTTGCTGAAGTCACACTCTTTTCCATCATTAATGGGACATTTCATGAAGATGTTAAATTGTATTCTCAGTATCAATCTCTTGAGAACACCAAGCAACTGCCTCCAACTGAAATTTGGTGCCACTGATGACAATCCTGTGAACCCATCAGTTCAGTCAGTTTTCAGTCTACTTCTCTGTCCATTTATCTACACCCTAATTCACCGGCTTGTTTATGAGGATGTTATGTGAGATAATGTCAAAGCCTTACTAAATTTGATCTAAGCAATATGCATTACATCCCATTCCCCCTGCCTCCTTATCCAGCATGCCAGTCACCTTGTTGTAGGTTGTCGGGTTGGTTAAGCATGATTTTTCCCTTTGTAAATCCTTGCTGAGTACTCCTTATCACTTTCATGTGTTTGGAAATGGTTTCCAGGAGGATTTGCTCCATCACCTTCCCAAGACTGAGGTGAAGCTGACTGGCCTGTAGTTCCCTTCTTGCCCATAGGAGTGATTCTTGCTTTTCTCCATTCGTTGGGAACCTTCCCCATTTCCCATGACCTTTCAAAGATAATTGGGAGTATTCTCAGAATTATGGTGGCCAGCTCCCTCAGCACTCATGGGTACATCCCATCAAGTCCCTTGGACTTGTGCACGTCCAGCTTGTTTAAACATTCACAAACTTTATCCTTGTCCACCAAGGGTAAGTCTTCCGTGTCCTCATAAATTTGTTGGTAAGACTGGCATTTCAGAGAAATTGCTATTCTTTGCTTTTTCACCGATATCCAGTATCCAGGTTTGATGTCCATTAAGCTGATGAGACTCACTCCATTTGGATCAAGCAGCATTCAGCTGGATGCTCTGAGAATTCAGAAACACATTTCAATGAGAGAAATAATGAATGCATTCACACTTCTTCCCTACCCCATTCCTCAGAAAGCTCTCCAGAGCAATGATTTTTTAGGTCCCCTCCATTCAATTTAGTTAGGTTTTTTGGGCGGGTGTGGTGGGGGGGGAGTTGATGGTTGAATTGAAGGCTGAAGGATTCTAAATAAAGCTAAACTAAGGCAGTAGAAAAATGGAATTTGGGGAAAAAAATAAATGAAACGAGTGGGGGGATATGTGAAATCTAAGTATTACCAGTTACAAATAGGAGGAGGGAGTACTCTGACACAAAGAATCTGTAGAAAAAGAAATGAAAATTCACTGTTATCTGCCTCAGGCTGGACAGGAAGGTCATCTACTTCTTAAACGATTTTTTTTTTTTTTTCTTTGCCATTACTGCTCAGTTGGGGAGCAAGGAGTTAACTTAAGTGTATGAGCTGGAAAGTCCTATTAAAGCTCTGTCTGCAGAATTAAGAAAGTGTAATACTGTTAAATCTGCAGTTTACTGGGAAAAGTGACACTTCTACATACTAAACTCTAAATCCAGATTAGAAGCTGCTCATGAATGGTGAACAAATCCTGCTAGAATCATCCTACCCTGTTTTATTTGTCTGGAATTAAGTGGGTAAATTTTAAAATCTTACATAACTTCTGCTTCTGAATAAAGGGCAGCTTGTACAATGGTAAACCATTGCAATTGTATTTTTGCATTTTTTTTTAACATGTTATTTTGGTAGTGATTTTATACCTCCATTCATCTACTATGATCTTGAGTTTGTTGCTGTCAGTGTTTATTTTTTGTTCTGTGTGTAGCAGTAGATCCCTACCAGTTTTATGAGTGGTTTTGTGTGAACCAAGGCTTATCAAAACTGCATCAGGATAACATGGTGGTGATGTTTTGGGGCTTTGGTTTGGATTTTTTTAATGACAGTAGTAATAATAGTAATATATTCTTACTAATGATGTTATTAGCATATCATATCTATCAGCTGGTCTATCTGACTACACTTGCCTTCTATTTACTTGTTCAATCTGCCATGTTTTTTCTGGAGCTGGCAACCCTGTTTGAGCTGCTGTTAAATTAGAATAGAATAGAATCGAATCATTAAGGCTGGAAAAGACCTCTAAGGTCATCTAGTCCAACCATCAACCCAGCACCACCATGTCTACTAAACCATGTCCCAAACTGCCATGTCTACATGTTTTTTGAACACCTCCAGGGATGGTGACTCCGCCATCTCTCTGGGCAGCCTGTTCCAATGCTGGACCACTCTTTTTGGTAAAGAAATTTTTCTTAACATCTAATCTGAACCTCCCCTGGTGCAACTTGAGGCCATTGCCTCTTGTCCTATCGCTTGTTACTTGGGAGAAGAGACCAACACCCACCTCTCTACAACCTCCTTTCAGGTAGTTGTAGAGAGCGATAAGGTCTCCCCTCAGCCTCCTCTTCTCCAGACTAAACAACCCCAGGTCCCTCAGCCGCTCCTCATAAGACTTGTTCTCTAGACCCTTCACCAGCTTNAACCTCTTACAATTGGCCTTGGCCCATCGATCCAGCCTGTCCAGATCCCTCTGTAGAGCCTTCCTACCCTCGAGCAGATTGACACTCCTGCCCAATTTGGTGTCGTCTGCAAACTTACTGAGGGCGCACTCGATCCCCTCATCCAGATCGTTGCTAAAGATGTTAAACAAAGCTTGCCCAAAACTGAGCCCTGAGGAACACCGCTTGTGACCGGTTGCCAACTGGATTTAACTCTGTTCACCACCACTCTCTGGGCTCGGCCATCCAGCCAGTTTTTTACCCATCGAAGAGTATACCTGTCTAAGCCATGAGCCACCAGCTTTTTTTTTTTTCTTTTTTTTTTTTTTTTTTTTTTTTTTAAATAAAAAAATTTGTGCCCAACGTGGGCCACGAACCCACAACCCTGGGATTAAGAGTCCCATGGTCTACTGATGGCTTTTAATCCTCTTCCACCATCTGGGTTCTGTGTACAATTTCGAACTATATTTTACCTGATGTATTTGAAGTAGCTCCTACTAATGCCAGCGTTCCTCTTTGATATTGCCTGGCAAGGCAGGACAGAGAAAAAGCTGTTTCACCCCAGACTAGATCTTGTACCCAAGCTCTAAACCACATCTGACTCAATCCCGCAATCTGACTCAATTATTGAAACAACTGAACGTAACACAGCAGCAGTAACAGGCTCTCTGTCCACATCTCCTGTCTCTAGTTAGTTTTTTCCCTCCTTTTTACTTTATTTTTTTGTCCAACTGTCCATGTGAGAAATAGTTTAGACTGGTGGTCGGATCATGGACATGGAAGAACTGGATACCGGCTCCTGACACTGCTGTAATGTTCTTGGTATGGCCTCGAGTCTACCCTTTAACTCTAATTTTCCGCTTGGAAAAAAAAAAAATTAAAAAGTAGTATAGATGTATGCTTACCATATAACAACTAGTGTATCTCATGTTCAGCTAGTACTACAGCCATGTAATTCTTTAAAAACCTACGCTAAAAATCTTTTTGGGGCAAAATTCATCTAGGACAAAGGGAGGTTAGTAGTCTAGTCTTTAGGTAGACTTATGCAGAGATATGCTTCCCTTCCCCTCCTTCAGGAGGTGAGACTGCCTGTATGTCAATCAGTGAAAGGCTCCTGTGCTGTAATCAGTTGGCCACAGAGCTGCACATGAGGCACTGAGCACCCACTGGGACCCCCAGACAAAGGTAAGCATTTTTTTCTGCTTCTCTAGTATGCTGCTAAACTCATCTTCATCTCTCACCTGAGTTAGCCAGTACTCTTTTCCTTCTCCCATGCTGCTTCCCAAAGTCCTTCCTAGCTTCTGTTTAACAGTGTATTTTTAACCAGTTCAAGGGTGTTGCTCATGCTCTGACATAGCTTTCTATCTAAAATGATCTTCTTTGAAACAACCGAGGGTAAGAATGCTTTGATTTATTATTTACAGGAAGTGTGTATTTGTAAGTGTGCTGATGAAAAGCCCTTTTGAAATGATAGAAAAGTGTTAACTTCCAAACTGAGTGTTGCCTTTGCTAATATAAGTACAAATACGCACACGGCTTCAGAAAGTGTACTTTTGTATTGTTTCATTAATTAAATGTGCAAAAAATTTTTTTTAAAAGTTCTCTTGGGGAAAAGAGATGTGGGTAGAGCCAGGTAGGAGAGTTACTTCACTTAGTGCAGATCTAAGTTATGTTTAGGCACCAAGGTGATGCCTGAATTTTACTTCATTTCTTATAACATATATGGCTTTATAATAATTACAGTAGCTAAGAGTATGGCAAATGCTGCATGTATTGTAAAGCACAGAACATAAAAATAATAACAAAATGTCCTCAAAATTAAAATATCCCCTTCTCATGAGCCACATGAAATACTGTATTGAGCTGTGGTATTCCTCAATCTCAAAGTCTGTGTGGGGAAACAGACACATAATAATTATTCAAGAATGCTTAACGCTTGCAGGTTGAGATAAATTGAATGTAGGCATGTGGTGACGGGGCAAGGCATGCAGCCGTGATGGGGGAGGGACAAAATCTGTTCCTCCATCATTTAACTCAAGTGAGGGCTACTTCTGCTGGTGCCAATCTTGGGTGCTGCCACCCTCCTAGTTCTGTCTGCTCCATCCCTTTTCTTCTGATAATCGACAATGATGTAGCCTGGTGGGCTGGGGCAAAAGGGCAGTTTCAAATGTCTGTCCCTCTGTTTTGTGCCTTAATGAGACAATCCTCTTTCCATGGCTGACAATGGAAATATGCAGCGGTTTAAGAGTATGGCTTTGCTTTGTGGCTGTCTTTCTTTCCCTGTCAAGTGGTTGCTATTTGTAGCAGAGTTGCAGTCAAGATAAAGTGCTCTGCATCATGAACAATTAAAACCATGTTGTATTTGAACCACAAATCCTGACTGTGAAATTGTCAGGTTGCAACGGGCGTACCTCTTGTGCAGTAGCAACTAATTAGGTCTATTTTTTTTTTTTTAAATGGTGATTGGAATGGGATTCTCTGAAAGTCAGAGATGCTGCTGTGCAGTGCTTCACTTTACTCTCATAATCCACATCATCCTCTAATAAGATGGCTTCACACCTAATGAGAACCCTTGACTACAAGTCTCATTAACCCCCTTTCTGCCTCAGGTGGTTATTAGTGTTCTCCTCCTGTATGTTTGCTTGTTGAAATAGAGGAGTGAGGGAAGCTGTTGCAAGGAGTGGAAGGCAGTGTAGAAATGCTGTAGTGAGATTTTCTGGAAAGATCCTGACTGGGGGGGGAAATAACAGATGTCATCTCTCATTGCATCTTTCAAAACAGAGGAGTTGTCAGTGTCCTGATTTATTTTAAAAGGGAGAAAATTACCTGAGCTACAGAAATGTGCTGCTGACACAAGCTACCCTCAGAATAGATTACCATGGGATGGATTAATGAAAATAATGTTACTGGACAACTTACAGTACAGCCACCAACCTGAAAAATAAAGTTAGGCAAGGAAGAACATGTGCAGGATGGAAGTGGAATACAAGTGACTTTATGGGGCTGGAGAAAATAACAACCTCAAACATAATGTCCCATGGTGGGGGAGTGGTGGTGGTGCAGGGAGAACAGGGCAGAACCAAAAGCTCTTGATCCTTGGGAAGGCTGGATATCAGTATTCCCCATGCTTGTATTCTTACTTAGACATCTCTACCAAGATGTTGTGCAATGATGACGGATTGTTCAGGGCCTCATACATTATGTACCTGGCTCTACTAAATGGTGAGTTGGGATGCTAAGTGAGACTACAAAGATTTGAGCCCTGGAATTTGATATGCTACAGAGTGTTTCATCTGTTTTCTTTGGCTACCAAGGGCATTATCCATTGTCGGCTATATATGTCTCTCTGGTTGTCTACCGAGGAGTCTCTGCATTAGCCAAATCAATTTTCCATATCATTTGGCAGAAAATCAAGGTGGAACTCTGCTAAATCTGTGTGGGACAAATATTTGAACTCTGAGGATGAAAAACAAAATCCCTGTAGGAACACAGTTGAAAGGTAAAGGTAAAGTGTTCCCTGCATTGGATCGTATAATGTCAGCCTTCCTGTTTAATATTAATCCTTTTTTTTTTTTTCCTCTTGTGTTAGTGATATGGCTGTTGGGTTCTATGCTGTAGTTTGACTGGCCCGTGAAGAGAAAGACTGGTCCTGTGTCAAGCCTCCTGAACAGAGACTCTCCAGGAAGTGGTTCTGTTCCTGGATGTGGTGCAGATGTATAACACATGTAATCACATACAAAGTCTTAATCCATCTGTGTTTGCCCACCTGTGAAATGGGCACGATATTACCTAACAAGAACTCTTTGAAAGCAAATGACAACCTTGTAGTATACTAGTAAGAGAAGAGAAATGACAAGCCTTGAGTACTATTATGGCAGTACTGATAAAAATATTTTCTTAGCTTTGTAGCTACCCTTAACTGTTGCACAAATTTTCCTTGATCAGCCTCTGTCTTTTTTGGATTATGTCCTTCTTCATTTATTTATAAACATTTCTTTATGCTCATCACTGTTAATTAAATAGCAACTATCTGTAGCCAAGAATCGATTTATCCTGACTAAAGCAGAAAAAAATAATTAGGAGTAGAAGTTGTATTTTTAAGCACCGGATGATTTAGTTTCAGAGGTCTTGATCAAATTAAATGCCAACTGGTGACTAAATTACACTGAAGACACTGTACTTGCACAACCAGTTTTCCCCATGCAAATGCTTATGAGGTGAAAATGGGCAGTTATTCACAGCTGTAGCAGCTGTGTCCCATATTTTTGACTCTCTTTCTTTCATCTGTCTCTCAGTCACTTTAGAGGAAATATTGCTTCTCCAGGAGAAACATTCAAACTGCATGTTCCCCCAGAGCAGCAGTTCAGTCTCCTTCCAAGAAATGCCATACAAGTAATGCAGTCACCCTGATTCCAGACAGTGAGGCAGTAACTTAAAGATGACAAGCACAGAAGAACTGCCTGTGAATAGGGACGTGAGCTATACAACTGGCAGGATACAAAACACGAAGAGCTCAGCAGAAGCGTTGTATAGTTCTTCCTATGAAATACTGCAAGAATCTCTTGTTCACATTCTTGATATATGTGGTTTTAAAGCAATGCAATTTTTTTGTCAAATAGCTCAACATTCTTCATTCAAAAGTGTAATTGATTTAAGTACTGTATGGAGTCCTGTACCTTTGCTAAGAGAGGGAATAAGCAGGAGAAAATGAAGTGTGGTCTCATAATGTAAGATATTAAAACCAAAGCTGCAAATGGAGAATAAAACATTTTATTGAGAAGTACATTAATGTTCACGCTGTTGCTTTTCTGCTCTAGTTGCCCATGAGGCACCTCAGGCCAAATGCCATCCTTGGTGCACCTCCATTTCCTTTATGCAGTCATATGGGGTCAGGCATAGCTAGTAATTAACAGTTTGGTTGTCAGGACTTATTGATTAGACTTCATCCTACGTTTTGCACCAATCACTTTAGGCAACTCTAGTTTATGTTCTATAAACCCTTGCTGAAGGTAAAATGACGACAGCCTACTCTAAATCTTCTCCTTTTTGGGGGCTGCAAGCAGCACTTTTCTGTGAGTCTAGTGGCAGATTTGTATCTCCAAAGACATGAGGAGTGTGAAAGCTTCCTTCTAGTCTCCCATGCCTTCTCATTTGTCTGTGCAAGCACCAAGTCTTTCTATTAATCCTGTGAATCAGCTGGGTCAGTGTTTTCAGTCTCCAAAGGTATCTTTTGTGCTTTGATCTACTGATTACTCAGGGAAGAGTATCTTGCTTGTAAAATGGCTGGAATGGAAATTCCTTTGCAGTGTTGGTGTTCTCCTTGCTTTTATCTGTCTCTTAGAAAGTAAAAGATAACACATCTGTCAAGGAGAGCGCATGCCATTTCTACAAAGAAACTTTGAGTAACTCAGCCTGCGTTTGAGGGCTTAAGCATAACATATGCTACAGTGAGATTGACCCAGAAGTTTGCGTACAAGATAAGAGTCCAGATGGACTCTCTTTGCTAATCCTGTGGGATCTGAGATTTAGGTCTAGCATGGTCAGAGTCCACACAGGGAGTTCATCCAGTGATCATGAAGTTTTCTTCCTCTTCACCCACTCTTTCTTGCCTGTCCTGGCACACCTAGAGTGCTATTAGAACAAGCAGCCAGCATGCATGAGGTTGTCTGTGTTTGATCATGGAGGTTTCGGATAGGAGCCACTGTTTCCTTCTGACATAATGTGTGTGCTATTTGGACCCTACACATGGTGTTTAACAAGAGCTCTGGTGAGAATGGCTATTAGGGTAAATAGAGAACAAGGTTGAATCACTGCAGATTTGCAGCTGATGGTGTATTGATTTAAGGAAAAGAATGTTGAATTTATTGTAGGAGATGACAGCATAAAAGCAGAATGGAAGATGAATGTTAGCAAAACTAATGGGATGTGTAATGGCTTAGGAAAGAAAACGGTAAGAAAGGAGAGGTGATAATCTTTCAGGTACAGGGTAACTTGGTTATGTTTTCCCTCAGTTTACTGTGATAGTTAATCATAGTTTGGGATGTTCTTGAGCTATTTGTGATGGATCTTATAGTAATTGGTCATGAAAATTGTAAAATATAGAAGGGGTAACATTAAAAAAAAAATGATGGCAAGTCTGCTATTGTTACACCCTTCTGGATTTCGGATTCCAGCCTTTGTCCCAGCTATTAAGAGAATAGGTACTGTAGCCAGTAGACATATTTAACGGAAAAGCTTTTATTTACTAAGTTGTCCTAATGTATTGCTTAGCTCTATCATGCAAGTTATAACATGTAGTACTGATAACTATAG
>VYZW01027939.1:50042-67110 GCA_013401315.1 Balaeniceps rex | reverse complement strand
AGAGCTTCAAACCAGTCTTTCCTGGTACACTCTTTTTTTCGCTTTTAAAGTAACCCTCCTGAATATCATCTTCATGGAACTTCCTTCAGAGATGTAATGGACTAGGAAGAAGGAATTTTTTACCTTAGCTTTGACTCTAACTAAAACCCCCGTGACCCTGAGTGTTCCCCAAAGCCTTCTGATTTAATTTTACAGGCCCTATTTGAACAAAGTTCCTTGTACAGTGTGAAGAGGAAGCAATTTTATCTACTTATTATCCTCACTGTTGCATGATGTGGGGAACACACACTGACTTCTTTAAACAAAATGTGAGAAATTAGAAGTGGCAAGTGGCCAAGTTTAGCCCTCCATAAGCCTTTGATTTGGCTACATATTTGGAATCATGTAAGTAAAGCAAGAGCCTAATCAGGTGCCACACTCCTACAAAACTTAATGAGGAGCAACGAGGTGCAAGTGAGTTCATTAAGCAGTGCAGAGAGAAGTGAAGTTGAAAATATTTATCAATCGCTGCCTTGAAGATCACAGAGTAATGGACAACTTTCCTCAGTTTGATAGGCATTTCTTTTCAAAAGGCAATTTATTACCTAGGAATGTGTGCTTTTACTGAAGAAAGCATTCTTTCTGTTTAATGACTTCAGCATTAGACACAGCATTTTGACATCAGTACAATTACTACACTGCCAAAATAGGATCTCCAAGTTCATGGAGCATCAATAGCTTCCACGTTTCAGAGCCTAGAAAGTCCCTAATAGTACCAGGAGAAAATCTTTTAACATCATGTGTAAAATGTTTTAGTCATTCCCCAGTGAACATCACAAGTGATCCAAGAAATATCTAACAGAGGAAATGAATGAGGAACCTACATCAAGACCATTAGAACGTGAAATTTTAGTTTTGGTTAATTTTGTTGGGTAATACAAATGAGCCTTTGGCTTGTGATAGGAATGTTTTATTGATTCCACTACTCTTGAGGCAGCTTGACAGGATTTAGAGAACAATGTAACTGTGGCTATAGCATTATCATCTCTTCAGAGGAAGCCTCTCTCTTTGTGTTCATGCTATATCCGTGTTACCTGGGCCATAACCATTTGTCACTCCTATGGTAAATTTTATAACAGAGTAGGTAAAGACTAACATATGCCCCTACGGAGGATTCAATTAAATCATCCTTCCTGATCCTTCTATGGACAGATTACAACACTTCAACAAACTGATTTTCCACACCTTCACATAAGGGCTTTTTTCATCCTGTGTCAAAAATCTTGTCAGCTGAAACAACTGCATTCTGCTTTTACATACTCATTCCTTAACACGCATTTGTAGGCAGTTAAAATAGTTACTAGTCTGTATCATGCACTTCAGAGCTTTAAAAGGACATCTGCACAGTGCTAATACAAGACTAAAGCTGTTTTATTTCTCATTTCATTTGTTAAAGTATAACAGAAGATTATTATGAGGATTGATGGAGATGATCCCCAGCTTAATTGTTATAACCAAATGATCGTTGTAGACTGATGCATAATGTACAAGGTGTATCAAGTCAGAAAGTATGCACAGATTTTGCAAGGCCAGAGCAAATCACATAAACTGTGGAGAAGCAATTGATTATTTTCACTGACTGGCCTTTTCATAAGACTCAACTTTCACTTACATACAGCCACAATGACCAGAAATTTTTAAATTCCTATCCTGACCGGAACTCCCTTAGCCAAAGTAGTAAGTGGAAGACAAAGAGAAGGGAAAAAGGAAGTTAGAAACAACAGAAAGCTGGTCAGTAAATCACAAATCAAGTCCCTGAGGAAAACTGGGCAAACACAGTTAATTTCTAATATATGCTCCTGCAACTGCAAGTAGAGCAGCCCAATAGGAGAGGACATAATGAGAGAAACGGCTGGTGCTAAGGACTCAAAATTCAGATTATACATGTTTTGGTGAGATTTTAATTTGCTCTAGTTTGCTGCTGTGGACTGAACACTCACCAGCTGCTGGAGTGCACCTTCCAGTTAAGTTTCAGCTGACGGGAGTTCAGCTCATGTGCTGTCACACCACTTGGCAAGGGGAAGCATAGCCTGGTAGGTGGGGATGATAAAGTCATTCACCTTAAAGTGAACTCCCGATCCAAACCAAAATGCTAATGTAGATGTTCCCAGTGTTTCGATATACAGAGACAGAATGGACAGTGTAGCAGAACAATGATAATGCTGTGCTTACAGTCATCCATGTGCTACATTACCGTGATTTCTGCAATGATGGTGACAGTAGTATCTGTCCTGCATGCTTTATCTTTGCTTCCACTCCACTAGCATGTGGGTGTTATCACTGCATGGCCTTTCTCTTCCAGGAGAGGGGAGGAGGGGTACTCGAGATGCACAGAGTTCTTCTCACTTTTCCTTTCTGCCTCTCTATCAAGTGCCCACCAGTAAAGCACGCTGACTTTGTGCTGGCACGGCACAGCTGCTGCTTGGGAGAGCCAGCTGAGCTCTTGAAGGGAACTGCCACCTGCGAGGAAGTCCCATACTTGAAGGGCACAAGAAGGAAGATTATCCAGCTTCCACCTTCTGCAAAAGCGAGCAGACAGATCTTTCCTTTCGCCCACAACCTCTCTCCCCTTCCAGGCTCCACAGACCACAGCCAGCCCAGAAAAACACCTGCTAGAACAACATCATGGCAATCTGTGGTCTTGTAACCTGAGAGAGAGGCAGGAGTGTCACTGTCACGGAAGACTGCTGTGGCACTCTCCATCACCAGGGGACAGTCAGTCTTCTCCAAGCAAGACTAAGACAACTCCTGAGAGCAAAACAAAAGGACTTTGTTTCCATTGAGCAAGGTGACTTTCTTACCTAGAAGAGGAACATTTTTTCGCATGGGCTAGTCTGGAGCAAATACCGTTTTTATCTAAGCCATGTGTTACAAACCGCCTAAAGTAGCTAATTAGCTGGTTTCCATAGTGCACTTTTCTGTAGAGCATTTTAGTAACTAGGAGCTAAGTTGCAAGAAACAGGGAAGTAAAATTTAGTGCAGAATCATTCAAAACTCACTATCAATTCTCCTTGATGCACATACATTCAACTGAGGAGGAAGTGAGAGGAGGGCTTAAAAGCCATTTTATTAGAGATGAATGCCTTTTTTATTCACACCTTCCTCTCTGAGCTTTCCTCTTGCTTGTAACACACCACAGCCATGGATGGGGACTGCTACCCACGAGACTTGGCACACCACCACACAAGTCTTACCCGGCCTTCTTACAGAGTTCAGCCTGTATTGGTCCTCCTGGAATAGCATCCCCTGGATTTACACTCTGAGGAACTGACCTCCTCCACCTTTTAAAGACTCTGTGAATCTGGAGTAACTGAGGTGTCCGCCCTGCTTTTAGTTATAGCATCCTTCTTTTAAAATAGAGGGCAAAGAAGTCAAGGAACAGCACTCTGTCAGGGTGGGCAGTGGACTCTGGGTTTCTACGTGACAGCCCATGTAGAGAAAAAATAAAGGTGCAGTACACAGGAAACAGCTATCAAAAAATAACGTATCCTACGTAGCAGTGTTATACTTCCTGATTCTGGTCACACAGGTGATGTTTTTCATCAGCAATACTTCCTGTAAATAGCTAAATGCATTGGCAAATGTAGATCAAATTTCCATGTGAACAAAATGCAGTCAACTGTTCAGCTTAAAGAGTCACCTGGTTGAAAATGGCAGCTTTATTCAGCTACCCACAGTAAGCAGACTCGTATTGGGTACTGCAACTAATGTTCATTTTTTCATAATTTAAAAGGTACTACCTTACCAATTTACCACTTAAGTTTACAGTTCACTAGACTTGATACAGGTATAAAAGCTGTATCTGATAGAATCATCTACTGAATAAAATTAATGAAATTACTTTCACACACAGCCTGGCACTGCTTTAGCTTTAAAATGTAATGTGAATCCCACATATGAACTCCTTTTACATTCTTTTTATTGTCGTATATGATGAAAAAAAAGTGTCTCTGAAGGTTTTTGGGAAGGAGCATTTTCAGAATCAGTTACAGTTCTCATGAGAGGCTCTGCAGTAACCAATGTGGAGTCTGAAAGTCCTTTTCCCACCTTCCCTTCAAAAATCAGGTGCAGTGTGGGGGCATGAAAGCACCAGCTCCCTATGCACAGCTTTTACAACATTCTTTCCCAGCATCTCTGCCCCTCAACTGGAGTACCACATCTAGGCATGGGAAAATAGGTAGCTTTATCTCCATGCACATTCCTGCCCTATTTGCTTGTAAAGCCAAAAAGGTTATAAATAGTGATGGGGAGTATGTGACATGGACACCTGTGGGGTTAAGACCTCAGATAATTTCACAGGTTGATGAACAGCTGCCTAAAATATCCTTTCTGTCTCCCATTACTTTTTCTCACTTACTCCCCCAGAAATTTACATAGAAGGGATGAGCTTAAGCCAGCAATCTAGAAGATATCTGAATCTTAATAAGTAAGAAGCAGCACTACTTTTCCTTAAGTAGATCAATCTATGAAGACAAGATTTTTCTCTCTGGTTGGAAAAGCATATGGAGAAACCACTGCATTGGTTAAGGGCAGAAGGAAAAGGATGCTTCAGAGACAGCATATTTAGCTTATCAGAATGGCAATGCTGCCAAGGGCAAAGAAATATTCAGTGAAATCAGTACCCACAACAGCCAATACTGTCCACATACCTGAAAGCTGACTCTCCCTTGCAAGAGGGTGCATTGCGGCCGTATTTCATCTGTTTTCCCCAAAGCTCCTAAGAGTCTCCAAGGATCTCCGTGTAGCAACCTGTTCTCAGTGGCCCCACCAACGTGTCACATTATTCTCCCTACAGTATGTCTTTTGAGCTGAGGCTGGGAGCAGTGTGTAAAGCGGCAATTAAGCTGTGTAAACGGGACAAAAGTGGATGTCGAATCACGAGTTCTTCAGGGCCATGAAGCAATTTGATCTGTCTGAGGATGTCTGCTGCAGAAAGCAGATTTAAAAGGAGTCACCCACAGATGGGGGAGTGCAACAAAGCATTTCTCTGACTGAAGAGCGTCTGGCATACCATTAAGCTACACTTAAATAACTAACAAGCTAAATGAAAGTTTTAAGCAGCTCATGATGTGTGTCTTTTGGAAGGACCTGAAATGTGACAGCTGAAGACAAGTCACAAGATATTTAAGTACTGGAGATCTGAAGCTGTCCAAACAGATGCTTAAACTAGAGGAAACAGTAGCTAGAACCAGAGGAAAACAAGAAAGCAAGCACAGAGACAGTTCAAGTCAAAGCAAAGGATATGATGGAGAACTGGGGCTGCTAATGTAAAGACAGAGAAATAATTAATGTATTGCAGACTACAGCACTTAAAGGAGAGCAAGAAGGTTGAATAACTGAGCCTTATTTCAGTATATTTTACTAGACTTTAAATTTTACCCATTTCTAAGACCAGATGGCACCCTGCTTATCCACTATTGGATAAGTTTACCTGTGGGCACAAAAGTTGGAGAGTTACCCCACAATAACTAATTCTGCAGTCCCCTAAATCTTTTACATAAAACTGATGTTTATGCTACTTTTTAGAAACAGAGAGGTGAAGCAGCTTTCGTGCAGCTCTGGAGTCCTTAGCAATTTCACTTCTCTCTCAGATACTGAGGAATGAGGCTCTCTGGATTTCTTTTCTCATTTGTTACAAAAAAACCTAACACCTTTATTTTTTTCTGGCATCTTCCACATTTGGCTTATTTTCATTACCTTGTAAAATACAGTCACAAAAGGAGGTGGACTGTGATTCTCTTCCATACACTACTGAAGTAGCAGGTGTTTGGCTCAGAGGATGGTCAGTGTACTACATGTGGCCATAAGAAAGCCTGATATCAGTTCAATTAACATTAATAGTATGAAAAAAAAAAATCCCACACTCAGATGAGAACAATTTGTAACTAGATGTAGCCGTGCACTTGAAAAAGAGTTGCAGGCAATGTGTTTCTGGACATTGCCAAAGGAGTAAAAGAATATTTCCCCACCACTTACATTATTTTAAATATAACACAATTCTTAAAACAAACTTTTGGACAGGAAGAATATTTGGCTGTAGCCTGTGTTTGTATTTCACCTGTATTAAGCAGACCAGCTTACAGTTGGCTAAAGACTATCACCCCAAAATACAGCTGCTCTTAATTTGAAGATGTCCCATCCTTGCCTTTGTTGTTTTGTGTTCACTTCCCCAGTGGTTAATAACAGCTAAATAAATGTAATAATAAAAAATCCCTGCCTAATACTTAATTTGAGCTTGTCTCGTTGAGTTTCCAGCTATTAGTTCTTGTTGTGTTTTTCTCTGCTAAATTAAGGAGCTCTTTTGTATCCATTTGTTCTTACCATGGAGCATTTATACACTAATCAAGTCACTTCTCAGTCTGCTCTATTATAAAGAACAACTTGATCTGAAAGTGTCTCATTATACAGCTTTTTCTCTTCCCCTTGAGTAATTAGTATTGCTTTCTTCCTCATACTCTACAATTTCTAATATCCTTTTAAAATGTATGAAATGGAAACAATTTTCAGGTTCTGACTGTTGTACTCACACAGAAAATTATCTTGGTGCTTCCATAAGTTCTTCCCATATGTCCAAGGTGCACGCTAACTTTCCTGCCATTGTAGGGACCCTCACACTGATCAAATGTCCCCTCTAATCTCTTTTTCAGAATTACGGCTTTCCTTTCCCCCCTATTCTGTTTATGTTGTTCTATGTTTCTAGACACATAATTTGGTTTCTTCTCATATTAAAATGCATTTCATTTAAATGGACTCTGTTGCTTAGTATTCCTGATCTCTCTGAGGGACTGCCTCTTCTTCAGTCTTTGGCAGAGCACCTCTCCAATACACTTGTAAATGTTAGGAGCAGGAATATAACATTCACTGCTGAATATGTTCAATAGTAGTGAATTCAGTGTTGACCTCTGCATAGCCCCCTCTAAGAGTATTTTCCTTCACTGATTACTCCTCACTAAATTGTATTTTTCAAAATTTGCAGATTATTCAGTATTTTACTTTTGTAACATGTTCTCCATTGAAAATATGAGGGATGTTTTCTGCTCCCATGGCAAGACTGGCAGAGACGGTTTTAGCTGTCTCTTTTTGCCTTCCTTTGTAATGTTACATATAATGCACTTCCTAGGAACCATCCAGGCATTTTCATCTAATGAAATGTTTCCTGTTGTGCTGAAGTGGGACATGGCTGAAGCTCAGTGTAAGTCTTGCTCTCCTCCCACACTCTAGTGTGGGCTTGCGACACCTCACCAAGTGTCGAAGGTCCACCCACCTCCAAGTGTAGGGAGAAGGCTGCATGGTCTGAGTGGTCCACTCAGTCCTTTATCTCTGGTTTAAGCCAGAATCCTATAAACTGTCCTTACTTCTATGTATTTACCTAGTTTGTACGGCTGAAGAGCAAAGAAGTGGAGATGTGTGTGAAGACCATATGGCCATCCGGGCTGTCAAAGTCAGAATTATGCTCTGGCTTCCGAGGACTGTGTTACACACTCCCAGGGCTCTCATCTGTAGTCCTTTTTGAATACTTCAGGAGCTTTAAAACATCCCTTCTAGAGATCTCAATAATCCAAATTTTAAATATAAATTAGATCCAAGAAGGGAAAGAGCTTCTCAGCCAATGCCTTTAGGATACCTGGCAGCAGGCTCTGTGAGCCTGCAGAGTATTAAATAGCATTCTAAATTACTAATGACTTAGAAAATACATTTTCACCCTTAGGCAATACAAGTATATCAGTCTGATACTTTCCAAACAGAAAACAGAAATGTTCATTGAATACATCTGCTTTTTCTGCACAATTATTTTTATTATTTCCCTCTCCTTAGGATATACATGTACAATTACCAAAATTCCTAATAGATTTATATATACAACAAATAAATTTCTTCGTGTTCTCAGTCTTGAGACATGAAATTCTTCATCACTTTTCTATGTTCCATAACTTCAGATCAATAATGATTGCTACTTATTTCCTTGTCCATATTTTTACACTATGTTTTTTAATATCTAACTCCCACCCCCATTGTATTACCAAAGCAAGACAGGGTTTCCAGCAAAGCTGCTTTATTTCTTGACAATGGAATACTGCATTTTTTGGACCATTCATCTGAAATAAATCCTATTCTTATATATGTTTTCTTTCTGACTTTTTCCTTTGCATGATTTCTGTTCACTGTTTCCCTGTGGTGCTTGGATGATTGCCTTGGTAGCACCAAGTATTTATACTGCTCTTAGGATCCTTTTTCCTTGCCCAGACTGAACATTATTAGATCCTGATCACTGGTCACCATCCAGTTTTAATCCAAAACCTATTAATTACTCACCAGTTATCACAGGCAGGTTCTTCATAAAATATATTTGTTGTCTCTTCACCTGTAACTCAGGTATGAACTCCCAGGCATTAATTACAATTATTATTAATTTCAGTGTTTCTCTAAATAGGAGAAATTAATATCAGGTGCAGAAACTACTCTTGGGCCAAGAGAACAAATTGGCTGCATCCTAACTCTTTACTGGAGGTATGTCTGCTATGTGTGCTAGCCATACCCACTCCCATTTTCTACAGAGAGAAAACCTGAGGATGGGACTGGACCTGGCCCCTTCACATGCCTGGAAGAGGAATGCTCCTGTTACTTTTACTTTTCTGCACTCCATTTCTCAGTCCTTTGAGGAGAACCTTCTGGAAGGAGGCTTCTGCTTCCTCCATTTCTCTCCCCCTACCCCTTGTGATATAATACTTCTTACCTCTTCCTTTTCAGTGCACATACCTTAATCCTTTTGTGCGCTAATCTCCCCCTCAGTGGTGTCATGGCACTTCTCTCCCTAACCTACTGTCTCTTCTTTTATTTTGTCATATGTAGGAAGTACATTTTCTAGAAGATTGCTACTTGTAATGAGCTCTGTGTGTTTACACGCCTATTAAAATCTTCAAAACGATACATTGGGAAGTCAAGCCTTACCTCGCAGTGTAATATTGACGAACAACCCAGCCTGAGGTTCCTCAATACATCATGACTCCGTGAGAGGCGAGTCATCTGAACCCATTACTGCTCACTTTGGCTCATCCATCAGAATTTCTCCCAGGAACAAAGAAAAAGGGAATTCAACAGTGTGTCTGATGGCAATTACCACAGAAAGTATTCATGTGTCTCCCACCTTTAAGTCAGCATTCAGTTGTTTGCTGAAAATACAGCCTTAAGAGGGGAAAAAAGAGAATACTAACGTTAAGTGACGAGTACACCATGAACACAGCTTAGCTGAGATAAACCAGGATTTTATTTTTAAACAAGCTTAGGCTGTCCTATGCCTGCTGTCCAAAAGCTAGAGCAGGCTGAGCATGATAGCAAGACCCCCTGTTCCCCCAGCAGCACCCTGCTCGTTCCTGCTGCTCAGACCCCTGCAGCCCCTGCACAGTGGCACCTCTGCACCCACAGCCACGGCTGAGCACTTTCCCTTCTCTCTCCCCCTTCCCTCCCTCACACAACCAGCAGGAGCTGTGTTAAGCTCTTTTAATATATAATACTTTTAGTTCTTTTCATCTTCAAAGCTTTTTTTACAACCATTAACTAATTAATCCTCACAAGAGCCCAAGAGAGTTGATGGAGTTGTTCTAACCAGCAGTTAGCTCTCAGCGTGCCTCATTTAACTTGACCATTTAGACAGAAGGAGAAAGAGAAGTACGTGTGTATTTATTTTATTTTTTTACAAGACCAGCGGCTGAGGCAACACAGGAACTAGAGCTATGGCAGCGTGGTTTCTGATTTCCACTTCTGACCTGGAACCGCTGTGCTGAAGCTCTCATAACCCCCTTCCACCATCCTCCCACAGTAAACTTAAACCCCTACAATATGAAAAGATTGAAGAAAAGGTTTTTCCTCAAAGTGATGTTCCTTCTGTAGAATGGTAAACTGTCTTCTTGATTAAGTCTGTCCCAAAACAAGGGAGTGATTACTTTTTAACCTTTGCAGAAGCTGGAATACAAACTTACCATGCACTGCACACTTGGAGATTTATTGAAATTTGATTACAAAACCTGAAGGGAAACACGCGCTGCATCTTGAGCAGCTTTACAAAAAGTCACTCTAGACAACCCTTTGTGAATGACTCAATCTATGCATATCATGAAAGAAAACACGCGACACTTTCCAACTGTCATTTCTAATTAGACACAGCTAGAATATATGTGTTCTTAAATAAAGAAAGCAGAAGTAGCAGGAAGGTATTTTACAGGCAAAAAAACCCCACTACAGCTAAATACGTTCAGGAGCGATTGCAACAAACGGATGTAAATTATTTTTTCAGAATTCAGGGATCACTTTGAAATGGTTCTCAATATATCTAGTCCTCCCCAATCTCAAAGCAGCATAAAGCAAAACCAAAAGGATCTGCATGACTTATATATACTTTTTTAACTTTTGTTTTTAGGGAGGGCTGTTAGGAATTCTTCCTGTCTCTCTCTCTGTGAGATTCACACAGCTGTGCGGAGGAGGCATGCGACTGGCAGGATGGTCCGTGCCCCACTCATGGCCAGGGGCTGGTGCCAGGACCAGCTGCCCAGCACCACCTCCAGCAGCCTGAGCGGTGCAAGCGTAACTGGCTCTGACACCCCCCCCAGTACGGTGCCTGAGGTTTCTCCAGCAGCACAAGTTACAGATTACACCAAGGTGTCACCAAGCATGTGGAAAAAAAACATTTGGTCAAAAATTCATAAGCTGTCGTGACAAGCGAGGACACCTGCCTCCATCACAAGGTTAATGGGAAGAAATAGTTACTAGGCTAAAACCACCAAACATCCCAAAGAGATGGTGATAGCCCCTGCTTGGCAGAGAGGGATCTGGGGGTGTTTGTTGACAGCAAACTGAATATGAGCCGGCAGTGTGCCCAGGCAGGCAGGAGGCCAACGGCATCCTGGCTTGTATCAGAAATAGTGTGACCAGCAGGACTAAGGAGGTGATCATCCCCCTGTACTCGGCACCGGTGAGGCCGCACCTTGAGTGCTATGTTCAGTTTTGGGCCCCTCATTACAAGAAGGACACTGAGGTGCTGGAGCGTGTCCAGAGAAGAGCAACAAAGCTGGTGAAGGGTCTAGAGAACAAGTCTTCTGAGGAGCGGCTGAGGGACCTGGGGTTGTTTAGCCTGGAGAAGAGGAGGCTGAGGGGAGACCTTATCGCCCTCTACAACTACCTGAAAGGAGGCTGTAGCAAGGTGGGTGTTGGTCTCTTCTCCCAAGTAGCAAGTGATAGGACGAGAGGCAATGGCCTCAAGTTGTGCCAGGGGAGGTTTAGGTTAGATATTAGGAAAAACTTCTTCATGAAGAGGGTTGTCAAGTATTGGAACAGGCTGCCCAGGGAAGTGGTCGAGTCACCATCCCTGGAGGTAATTTAAAAGAGGGGTAGACGAGGCGCTTAGGGACATGGTTTAGTAGTGGATAGGTACGGTTGGACTCGATGATCTTAAAGGTCTTTTGCAACCAAATGATTCTGTGATTCTGTGTCAGGGAGGGGGGCTGCCCCACTGTGCATGGGGCAGGGGCCCCCAGCTGAAGTGCAGTCCCCCAGGACGGGGCAGTGTCAGGGTCCCTCAAGGGCCCCGAGGTGACACCCAGGGAGCCCAGTGAGGGCAGCAGGGCCAGGGCACCACCATGATGATACTCAGAGCAGGCCTGGGGGTCTGGCCGAGCCAAAATTTCACTCTGTTCCCAGGAAAGGGATACCTAGGTGGTGGCCTTGGAGGGGACAGATCAGGGAAATTAGTGCCTAGAGATGCCCCGACAATACTTTCTGAGCTGGGTGGTGGCTCATTAAATCTTTTTTACCCGTTTGAGGTCCAAATGCAACTTAACCAAGCAGAAGAGTAGAGCAGATTGTCGTGAAGGTTGTGTATGGCCTGGCTTTAGAGAGAGCTATTTTCTTGCAAAGTGCATGCCCAAGGAGTGCTGAGTGCAACGGCAGCATAGCACTTACAATTTCATTTGGTGAAATGAAATCACGAGGTGAATTTTTTGGAGACTGAGAAGTTGCTGTACGTGCTCTAATATTCCCAGTGAACAGAATGAAACTCCCTGTATATGTTTTTTAGACCTAAGAAGCAAACAGAGCTTCAGCCTGGCTCATAAACAAACAAAGCCAGGACACAGCAGCTTTATCTCAGCCAACATTGTTACAGAGCTCACACCAGCCCTGTTGAATCATTTGGCAGGGTTTCAAAGAGTTTAAGTCAGCCCAAGCTGCACAGTGAGCAGGTTAAGGAAACTGATCCATCTGAAAGTTAATAATTTTTTTTTTTTAGAGTTAGTTTTTTGGCCAGCTCAGCTCCCTGCATTAACAGCACTGGCAAGAGCACTGGCCAAAGGTGGGGAAAAGACAGAGCCACATCAGCACTAATGTGAGTCAGTGTGCGCTGCCACGAAACCACCAGCCCAGGAGCTGTATTACACGAGAAAACACGTACAGACACCGTGCTCAAGGCCTACCGTACCCAACTGCCTAGAAGTGCTGCCTAATCACAGCTGACCAGCTGCGAAAATAAATCTGACCAATTGTAACTTCATGTAAAGAGAAAGTCATCTTAAACTGTGCTCGAGTTTTTCTTCCACTAGGATCTTCCAATAACATCAAGTGCAAACATGTTGAAAGGCTCTCCTTAACTGTCAGATCTGAGTGATCCCATGCAGGCTGTCACCAGCATATGAGAAATGCCAGGAATGAGACAGACGCCTTGCCCGCCAGCAGTGTCCTGCTCCTGGGTCTCTCCCAGTGGGCTGTTAATGCCAGTGAAAATTAATGGAATAACAGTCACACCCATTTCATCAATCTCGGATGTCGCTAAGCTGTACCTAGGGATCCTCCATCTGAGCAACAGGAATAAACCAAAAACCACATAAATGTACACAGCTGCTTTTTAATAGATGGATTTATCCATTGGAGGTAGATTCTGTCCTTCTAGCAAGTTCCCAGAATAGCCCTATCTTTGGATTTGGGAAACATGCCCAATCCCTAACCTTTTAAGCAGCTCGTTTTATTACCTGTCAGCTATCTAATAAGTCTTGTACAACGTGGGCATAAACACTGCGTTAATGGTATAGTTACACAAACACTTCTCTGGCAGCAAAGCTGGGTCAAGAAGTTCCCCTGCTGCTTGGTCCAGCTCCAGCTCCAGCTTTACCATTTCTTCACCATACCAGCCCAACTGTCTGAGGCGCTGCACTCTCAGTGAGACTGCTGAAGCTACTGGGGTAAAAAAAAAACCAAAACAAAACAGAAAAACCTCTTCCATTGCAGTCTTTTCCTCTTCAGCAAGGAAAATGAGGTGGAGAGGGCAGGCAGAATAGAAATTGAAATTCTGAAAGCTTTTCCAAATATTAAAATAGAAAAGGGCAGAAAATACTTAAACTGACTTTGCCACCTTTACCAAGAACTCACACTCGTAGCTGCGCATGGAGAAACATGTATCAACAGAAGAAACTATTCGCCCACCTGTGTTAATGCAGTCAGGAGCCCTGCCAGAGACAGCCTAGAACATTGCACACATTCAAACTGTAACAAAACTGCAGTTTAACATTCAGGGCAATTCAATTTGAGATTTGGCTTAAGGTTTTCTCAATAAAAAAGGAAACATCACAGTTATAGGATGAGAGCACGACTGAATTATTAGGGCAACAGCCCCAGTGAGACAAGAGCTCCCAAGCAGGTTCCCACAGACACCACCGGCTCTGCTGACACCAGGCAACCAGGAACGACCAACAACGAAACCAGCGAGAGTGATGTGACAGCTTCACAGCACTAAAACTCCCTCTTAGAGAGTCTCTTTCAGAAGTCAAATACCAATTAGAACCCAATTTCAAGTAGTGAAAGTGAACTAAATTAAAAATCCTTGAATTCAGAATAAATCCCCAGATGGTTTTCATCCTGTTTACGGGAGCACAGGAGTAAAGGAATCCCCGGTTCTTTTCACTTCATGCAACCTCATCAAAATTCCCTGCCGCACTGATCAAGTTAAGGTCAAAGATTTGTGACCCCACTGCTCTGCAACTTGCTAGAAATTTGCTTAATTTTCAACCCAAATTCATTCATGGACAATTTATTCCAATTTATCCTCATAACGACACTGTCCTTTGGGTTAAATGGCTCTTCTCCCTCTCTGCTCCATGTATTCTAGGCAGTATCTTGTCTTCTTGCAGCCATCATTTTGCTAGATGAACAAGCCAAGCTTTTTAATTTTTGTTTCAAAAGGAAATAAAAAAAAGTTCAGCTTTCCACTGAACTTTTTTAAAAAGTCACACCTGCTCTAATTAGAGTTCAGCTTCCTTGGGCCTGGATGAGCAGCACTGCACACAGTATTTCAGACATTATTTCACTGTTGCCCTGGATGATGAAATTAATTTTAAAAATTAACTTCAATTTATGCATTTAATTTTTACTTTTATTACTTGCCTACACCAAGAAACTTTAAAAATATCAAGATAATTTTTTGAGCTCATACCTCAATATTTTGACACAAACCTGGGAAAATTAAGACTTGAGAATGTTTTCCCTCATGCTGCATTCTGAGGCAACACGGTCTGAATTGGAGACTAATGAAAATATCTTTCTCTATATATTGTTGTGTCAGGATCAAGTAATTCATACCACTTACCTTAAATAATATAATTGACAAAGAAATAACATGCTGCTTAGTCTCAATAACCTTTTCTAAACATCCTATTTAAGGTTATGGGTAGGTTATAAAGATTGTATCTGTTTTCCAGAAATTGAAAACCTGTGCTAAAAACCATAATGCTTATGGAATACAAGACACTGTAGCAGTCCTTAAAGTGTACTTAATATTATCTCTATATCTAATTATTTCTTTTCAAGAATTTTACTAGGTTCTCCAGTTGCTGATGCTTTTTTCTCCTTAAGGTGATAAAATGAGTCAACAGTTACTACTTTAAATTTTGTTAAGTAGCCCCAGGATTGTGCCAGCAGCTTAACGGCCAGAATGTATTTATTTATCTTCTTTGTTTCTTGACTGCTATGAATGTAATCTGCACCTGTCATCTAAGTAACAATCTTATAGACTCTTTTCAATGGAACAGGGCTTTACTATTTTGGGGTCTTTTTTTGTTGTTTTTGGTTTATGTTTTTTGGGTTTTTTTTTTTACAGTAAGACCTCTGGCTCCATATGACATACGGGGGTGTGTGTGCACAAGCTTTTGTGTATCTTCAGCTCAGGTAACAACTTGTGAGAGAGCAGGTCCGTCTTAAGAAAGAAAGAATGTTATTCTGATTTATACCACTATGAACTTAGAATGACTACTGAAAAAGCTTTGGATAAAAAAAAAAACTTGTATCAGTTTAGAGGAACGTTAATTCCATTCCTATGTGACCTAATGGTCACCTTTTGAAATTCAAGATGCTGAATCCCAGGGCTGCCATTTTAAAATTGGCAGAGCAACTTTAGTCCATGACCTCAATATTTTACAATTATTAGTTGTCAAAATACACCAGTGTAAAAATTACTACCCCATCACCACACAAATATTTTTCTCCCTCAGAGGAAATGGAAGCAGGCTCCACAAAGCAAGCTGTAACAGAGGTAGGACAAGACTCCTGGAGTCTTGTCTACCATGGAAACACCTCCGCAGAATGAACTCCATCACATGTTGCATATATGCAAGCAAAATTAAAGCCTAAACTACTTTCTTAACTTTAAATTCTTAGCAATTCAGTTGTCTAAAGGACTGCTGGGGCTCTTGAGTTACCTGTAGGAACAGATATCTTCAGTGATCTAAGTCAGTGAAGGGGAAAAAAAAATAAAAAGATATGTTCTTACAAGCTATTCTGTGAGGATTTATATTTGCATGCCGTTGTCTCATCTACAGCTCTGAGTGCATTCACTTGTACAGTATAGCTGAATAAGACTTGGCAGTTAAAAAAAGCTTCATAAAAATTAATATCACATCTTCATAAAAATGAATTTTTTGGTTGCTTCTCCTGTCTTCTTAAACCAGATTAGCCTGCTGGAAAGGTAACAAGAATGTTCTTTCATGTTGAGCTATCTGCATAAGGCACTAAAATTCAGCTTTGTGAGCATCCTGAATAGGAAAAATTACATATTTCATTTTATTTTAAATCACAGCAAGTCAAAATGAACCACGTAGAATAGTGGGGACTCATTTCTTCATGTCTAACAGTAATCACTATCTTTGTCTCATTTTCATTCGTGTAGACCATGTTAACATGTGTGAAACAGAGAGGCAGATAACAGGAACTCTATATTCCACAACGGTAAACTTTCTTTCCTACTTATTAGATGCTCTAAATAGAGCACCTGAACTCCAAAACCCAATTTATACCACTGTCTTGGTTTGCAGCTGAGTTGAAGCTTTAGGGCCCAATTTTGGTAGCCCTCCACACATGCAAGTCTCTTACAAGTTAATGCAAGCTTTGATATGAGAATTGAGATAAAATACTGAACTAATGCCTAGCTTACTATACTTCAAAGACTAGCATTTCAGCTAAGGGAGCAGAGAAAATATACCTACTCTAAACACAGCAGGCATCTTCCATCTAGTGGACCAGAACTTTCACATCATTACTGAGAAGAAAATTCCAGCTACCCTTAGTAAAAAGGAAATAGCACAGTTGCAACCCAAATATCTGTGGTTTCTAGGATGCTTAGAGAATGTAGCCAGCAGCAGGCAAACACTAATACTATATTTCTTCCAAAAAGTAAGTGTACTTGCCATATATATATGCATATGAGTGTATGTGTGTGTATATATATCTGTGAAAGAAAGCTAGAAAGCTTTTTGAAAAAATGTAAAAAGGTTTTTTCCTCCCCCTGTTGTAAGCAGAATAAAGATTGTGCAAACTGCTCCCTGTGCCATCAATCGCGGCTGGAGAACAGGAATTCTGCTGACAGCAGTTGCTATTCTTTTGATACACCAGATACATGCCTCACATTCCCGCGGCAGCTGACAGCACAATTAGTCCTTGTATGGCCAAAAGGGGGTGGGGAAGGAGGGAGTTCTTCTGGAGAACATTTGGTTTCCATGGA
>VYZW01027939.1:0-24729 GCA_013401315.1 Balaeniceps rex | reverse complement strand
GTTCATCAGCATTTTCCTCCAGCCCAAGTTACTTCCTGATCTACTTAATATTGATTCAAATAGCGTAAATACTTACATCTGTTGCTTTGGGATGCAGAGATGTTGACTGTCATTCAAAACCTCATTAAGCAGCCAGTAGACATCTCCATTGCAAGGAACAAGTAATGACATCAAGAAAATCTGATAACTTGTCAAAGAAAAAGCATACAAGACATGCAAGAACAGTGGCCGCCTTTACTTCTCCGTGATGGATCATGACTCATTATGTGCTCCTTCAGCTATTCTTTCACACACGCACACACACTTGCCTTTGTACTCTCGAAAGGAAAGGACAACTCAGGGCAGAAGGAAGCACCTGAAGAAATAAACCAGATAAAAGAGAAAAGACATGGTAACATGAGCATATCTGTATTAATGTACACAATTTTTAATTAGCTAGTAGTAAGCTCTGAAATCCAAAGACTGAACTGACAATGCTGATGAACACATGAATAATACCTGCCGTCAGACAAAGTTGCATTGCAGAAGATGGTGGCAACCAGAGTCTCTTGGAACCAATTAACTGTGGGAGGTGGAAATGTAAAGTAAAAAGGAAAATAATATGGGACAATAGTTTCCACACCCAACCAAAAACTCATGTCATGTGCTCTGGCAATGAATACTACAGTGATGTAATTTCCAATGTAAATTGCTGTTTATATACGCAAAGAAAAAATGAAAAAAACATTCAAGCTTTCATACCTGCTAGTAACTTTTGCATGTGTCTTCTGTGCATGTGTATGTGGATATATATATATGTGCATATGCATTACATACATGCAATAAAATGTGAATAACCCAAATACGCATAAAATTCAGCTAGAAAAAAACTGATTCCATGATGCTGACATCATGCACGAGTGAAAGCATGAGCTTCCTGCAGCCTACAGAGAACAGAGTAAAATCCAGAGTGGGCAAAAGAAGTTACAGATGAGGGAACTACTATAGCTGTGCATATCACTTGTGTGACACAAGTCCCACATGGCTGAGACCAGCATCAGTGTTTCAAAATGCATCTGTAAAACAGCTCAGACAACATCTCTGTACATGGTGGCTGGGGCAGCCAGCAGAGCTGAGCCAGCAACACCGTTGCTCTGTCAGAGGCTGAGTTAGTACCGCTGTATTCCTAGTGTGGGAAAGGCCTCAAGGTCTTTGTAACTCTCTGATGAGATTTTCAGTGGCTTAACCAATTCCATTGTTTCAGAAAAACAGCAGTGAGCATCTTGCGCTGTTTTCATTCCTGGTGTTCTCTAATTAATTCATTGAGCTTTTTCTGAAGGAGAAAAAAAAAATCTTCTTGGAATGCATCTTAAAAAAAATTATTAACTTCTCTTCTATTCCAAGGTAGTAAGTAACTCTGATGCTCACAGAAGGCTGTAACCTTCAAGTCAGTTCAGCTGGCAAGGAGAGGACTCCCACCTTCTGTATATGCAAAGCTGGATGCCTGAGCATGCAATATCCTCTCCTTCCTCCTTTTAACCAAATGCCTCTGACAATATTTTCACAGAATAGGCTAAATTAGAATTACCATGAAATCTGATGTTGACTTGTTTTATTTGTGAAAATGTTTTCCTTGATTTGAAATATGAAGACAAAAGAAGTTCTTTGAAGCAGAACTGCTCTCTAAATCTACACATGGGTAAATTTGCCTGACTAACCATAAACAAGGTCTCTGTTTATTAGTTCATCAGCTCTTGAAAAGGTTATGGTACAGCTTTTTGCAAAACCTGTGGAGAGTCCCACTGGACAGGTAACATCCTATTAGTCCAACTGATACAGCTGGGGAAAACCAGGCAAACTTGGAGTCTGATGTCCTTCTTCTATAACACTGCTTTACGTTGGAAACTAATGTGTACCATTCCTCCACAATCTGTAATCTGGCTTATTACAGCTTCACCATTAAACCATACCTAAGCCATAACAGAAGTACAAAGCTGTCAAGATGTAGGGCTCTTGCTCAGAAGCATCACAGGGAATTTTCAGGGCTGTTCTAACCAAGCCTTATTGCTAAAAATACGCTTTAAAAGTCATCATTCAAGTGTGACAGTGTACCTCCCCCTCAGGGACAAGAGAGCAAAGGCTAAAGGAAATAATTGCAGAAATGAAAAATCCTCAGAAAGCAGAAAGGAAGAAGATGCAGAAAAGAGACAACCAGTTATAGCATGGCCAGTCACCTATACATTGCTGATAAACAAAATCTGTCTTGCTTGCCTCACTCAGACTTGAAAANGTTTCTTTATAATGCTTATAGACTGGGACCCCCCCAAATTTGAACCTGCTAGCCACAACCTCCATAAGTGTATCTCAAACTACTTAATAGCCAGTTTTTACAATACATCTGAGGAGCTTTAACTACAACCTCTCCGTGAGATGGAATGTCTTACTTTTCTTGCAGTGACTCAAACATATTAAGCAGAAGACGATTTCATTTGTTTTCAGTAGGGTTAATTTTCTGCTGCTTTAACTCCTTGAACTATCTTCCCAAATACCAGGCACCATTAGTGCCAGCACAAGGGAAGAAACGGGATTGTCTGGTAGAGGTGAGAATGAGTCTGTTTCTTCAGAAGAGCCCCTGAGCTCAGCATCACCATACAACTGCACTATCACATTCCTCTTGGGCTCACCAGAGCTGATATGGATGCACTCAGCCACCCACCCAAGCACAACAGATCCGTGTCCAGGGTAGCTGTTTTCATTTGCAAGGTGGCAATGCTGTATCATGGGACCAAGCCCCTCCTCCTCCTGCCCTCCCCCCACCCCACGTACATACGTGCTGGGGAAAGGCTTGGTCCCAATCCACAATTCATCAGGAAAAATGAAACTGAAACGCACAGAGTTAAGGGAATAGAAACTTTAAGGTTTCTTCTTGTAATGAACTGCCACGCTGCACATATTGGGAATGTAGGCCAAGACTACTTTTTTTTTTTTTAAATTGACTAATGGGAACTGCTCATGACTTGAAGGCCAGTGCATTGCTGTTTTGCTTTTGTAGCTAGGCACCTACATAAGAAGGGACCTCTAGAAATACAGCTTTGGCAAGGATGATCATATGATTTCAGATTGCTCCCCGTTGCCAAAATGTACACTTGATTCACATTTGCAATGAAACAGTTAATATAATTGTAGGCCCTGATCTAGTCCAAGGCTTTGTTTTACAGGGCTTATCTGTGCTACATCATTTTCTCATTTATACTAGAAACCCCAAAATGTGTTTCCTGTTTCACACTGTAACCTCACTCTGGCAAGTTATTAATAAAGGTACTCGGTGTTTTAACCCTGAGTGACCAAATCCAATTTTATGCCCTGTACAGAATGTTCCTCTGAAATGATTCAAGGAAAATTAATGTTATTTAGCCTAAGGCTGAAAAGCAACAAGAGAATTAGCATGCATGTCACTGTGTTCAAATCCCTACAAAAGTTGACAATTCTATTTGCAAGTATAATTCCAGAACTGTCCAGGGAGATGACAGACAAGCAGGTGCAGGCTAGCCTGAGAGGGAAGCTGCTCTAAGGCAGCACATGTAACATGAACAGAATGAATCTCTCCTCTTCCCTGGAAAGATTTTAAAGACATGCTTTAACGAATCTTTTGACACAAACCTGAGTACATTAAAGAAGAGAGGCAACACAAGGCAAGTAAAATATTAGCCTGTGCATCTTCTCCAAGTCTTCTGTTTGCCAAAGCAGCAACAGCCTCATTGTCCCCTCTGGAAAACTGAGGAACTGAACATTCACATTACAAAGCAATGAAAGAAGTGCTCTTACTAGAATAATTTGGGGAAAACTATGATGGTACTGGAATTCACTAGCAAGGAACGGCTTTTGTAGCTGGCTAAATGCAGGAGGGAGGCTTGACAGAGGCCATTTTGGCAGAAAAATTAGATGTTACATTCAGTGTATTCTGAACAAGTACTTGGCATGCAAAATGAACTCAGCTGAATGTATTCAAGAAGCAACAAGCTGTGAAATGTGTATTTAGCTTAGTAGATTGGCAATAGCAGCTTTAGGCAAAGAAAGGACCACCTAGTTTCTCCGGGGTGTTTCTCCTATTTGGAGATCTTACTATAGTTTGTCACAGACAGTTTATACACAGTTGATATAGTTTATTCTTCTGTAATTTGTCCATTAATAAAGGCTGGGCTGATTTTCTAGTGAAACATTCATATTATTTAGAAATTAACTAACTTGGTAAACCTCATTAAAAATTGTCACTGCAGAACATGGTACATTTCTGCTTAGTCATCTCTCTAGCATTGGTTTTTACCCCTGAGAGAGTTAAGGCTATGGCCATGGTGGTTTAAAGGTGTCTCTGCTGTCCCCAGCATATAATCTCTGAAGATCTGGGAGCCAAGTATAAAGAATGCTTTACACACTGACTGCTTGCAGTGAAACATGCCCCTAAGGAAAAGACAATTACAGATCCCGGTGCGTTTCTCAGCAATCTGATTTGTTTGGCTAATGGTAGCTAATGGAACGAATTGTACGTGAGAGCAAATATTAGCTTCAGGCTACGGCTTACAAGAAAGCTCAATATAGACATATACTCGTACGAGACTCTCGGAGCTCATGCCCATACGACATACAGCCTGTACAACAGAATAACACTGGGGGCTGCTGCATGGGCCTTTTTTTAGCATGGAAGTATATGGTGTAAAGGCAACTTGATGCATGGAAATGAACAGATACAGGGATGCATTTTCCCCAGGATTAATCCTTATTGCTTTCCTTATCCATGTGGTTAGAATAACAAATTTATTTCATCACTTTTCTACTCCTTTTCTACTCCTCTTTACATAAAAGGAGATACAGGTTTGGGGATGGTTTTGTTTTGTTTTTTTCAAAATCTCTGTCCAACATATTTGTAGTGTAAGTTTGAATAAACTATACTATTAAAACAACAAATAAAACAAGTATTTCTTATTTAATGGCATCCTTTTTTAAAAACATAATTCTGGAATTTTTTGTTTGTTTTTTTATGTGAGAGGGGTAAATCTTTTTCTTCAAACTTTTCCCTGAAATTCTCCAATGCTATCATCAGGTGTGTTTCTTCTGGAGCTATCTATTGATCCCAGATGATTGGGGTCTGAATTCACTAGATTAGCTAGAATACAGGAACTAGCTACATCTCCACTTTAGGGGTAGATATTCTTGTTCAGGATAATATATAACTCCTGCCTACTGTTAAGCAAGAATGTTGTATATAAAATTTACAGTCTTTGAAATACAAATTTTGGATGTACTGTAACAAACTTGTAAACAGATTTGTTGTTTTAAATTACACTTTATTTCCAAGAGGAGTTGTTCTGGGTTTTTTTCACCTATTGAGGAAGCAAAGTTATTTTATGAAATGTAAAACTTTTTGAGGGCACTTACTTTTTCAAGTCCTGAGACTTACCTGTGTGGCCGCTTGCTTTAAACATATGCCACAATTTCTTACCTCACTACATGACCCTGTCACGTGACTTTAAGAAAAATACCTACTATTGAAAAATATGTGATACAATCATGGGCTAGCAATGATTGATTAAAACCAGGCATGAATGCTAATGAATTTCAAGTGACAGGCACCTATATTTAATGCTGAGACACTTACTCAGCAGGAATTAGCAATATGAATCTGAGGTCTGGATCAAGTTGCCATTCTTTCATACCCCCAAAATTTAACATCCAAATCTCGTTTGGTTTCCTCTGATAAATATCTGGCTTCTTAGTATGTAAATAATGTCTATTATAAACTTACTGACCTGCCCTACTACTAAATGCTTAGCACAGTTTATTCTGTCCTTGCACAATATAAGTTGTTCACTCATTTGTTCTTTATTTAGGAGGCTGATTACTACAAGTGGATCCATATGACAGCCAACAAGACGAACCAAAACAGACACCATTAAAAACCAGTGCTGTTCGCAGATTTCTAACGAAGGTACAAAATACTACTTTCATTTAGGCAACAGGCACTATCTTATCACTTAAAATGCAATATATTAAGTACAAGAGCAGAACACAAACACGACAAAATATTCAGCACAGTGCTTCTTCCCAGGAATTCAATGGACCCCAGTACTATTGACATGCCATTTCATGAAATTGAGTTATTTAGCACTCACAGCAGGTTAAGTGAGAACAAAAAGTGCAAAAGTAGTCTGCCAACAAAAACCCTATTCACTCCAGTGAGCAGAAGTTCAGCTCTTTTATTTGAAATAGCTCAAATACAGTATTCAACCAAAAAGCAAAACCAGACTTGACTACCTTAAACAGCTGATGCATTACTGAAATTTGTTGTGTTAAAGTCCTACATAACCCGAGCTGATGGCCAAACTCACCCATGGTGCAATTCCTCTGACTTCAATGGAGTTGTGCTGGCAACCACCTCAGCTGTACTTGGCCCAGTGCCATTATTTATGCAAGGCTGTGCTGTGTGTCTTCTCTTGATAAATGCCAGCACAGTAGAGCTCTCAAAAATAAAGAATAAAACATTCTTCTGTAATCACAACAAGACGAAAAATGCAGACACACAAACTGCAACACAGCAGATAAACAAGAATTTACAGCTGTGCTATATACAAGCACTTAGCAGAAGTCTTTTCTTGTATTTTAAAGAAAAATTTAAACGTCATAAATAACGTGAGCTTCTTTCTAGTAAATGGACTACGATTTGAGTCTTTCATCTTTGCTTTGAGTCATAATTTTTCAATTAAAAACAGAAGAGGGGGGAGAGAGAGACTGACTGACTTCAGATGTACAACCCCTGGCCCTGAGTTTAACAGACTTCAGGGGGTGTAGGACTTGCAGATCCTACACCTAACAGACAGCTTTAAATTTTGAAATATTTACCACTGCTACGTTAGGTATTGAGTAGAACAAAAGCTTCAAGGCTCGGAGAAATATGATTATCAGTTTACATTCGGGTAACATACCCATCAATTACAATTACTAAAGGCTTTAGAAAGCCTTTAAATATAAATGTGAAGGCTGTAACCTACTATTTTATTGAATTGGTGTAAATGATCTCCATACACTTGTAAGGTAGTAGAAAGCACTAAACAGCACTTACAAAGCAGACTGTGGCACCTGTCTCTCAGAAGCTGACCAACATGAAAGGAAGGCTGTGTCAGCACACAGCCTGGCTGAGGAGCAGTCAATGCAAATTCCTCCAGTAGCTCTATAAAGTCAACATCTTCTAGTTCCTGTATGTTGGAGCTTTTTGTAAACAAATCAGTCTGGTGTATATACATATGCATAGGTATGTATATATGTAAGTTCAGTTTTACCCTTTTCCCCCAATTTACTTGAACAATAATAATTTATAAAAACTAGATGTCTGCTGGAATCGTTGAATGCATACTTACATGTCATTTTTTTGTCTGCTTAAAGACAATGGCTAACCTTGTACATTCGCATATGCAATGAAACTGTCATGCTTTCCTGACACGGTCACCTGCTCATTGTGATAAATGAAAATATGCAAGGGCTATTTTTTTAAAACGAAATTTAAAAAAATACCTGAAGAGCATGTAAGTAGCTGTACACTCAGTATTGCTTAATAACTCATAGACCAGTAGTCTGCTAAAAAATGGTTGTCACAGTAAGTTAAGATGAACACAGATTCTATAGGAATATATGAAGGCACATCTCAAACAAGGAACAACAAAGGCTTAAAGCAAATATTTACTGAAATCTGATGCCACTGAATAGCTTTATTGCCTTAGGCAGCCTATTTAACTGCTGCCTCAGCTTGCCCATTTGCAAGTATGAGAAAATGTGTCCTTATCTGAATGAAGAATTTTCACAGGCAGGTAGAATAGTTTATGATGGAAGGGACCTTTGGAGGTTGTCTAGTCTAATCCCCCACTCAGAACAGGACCTACTTTGAAGATCTCAGATCCAGCTTCAGAATTAAATCAGGCTGCTCAGGGCTTTATCCAGTCAAGCTTCAAGTATCTCCAATGGTGGAGATTCCTCAGCCTCTCTAAGCACCCTGCTCCAATTCTTTACAAGCATTTATTTTCCCCAATTCCAAATGGGAATTTCCTGCACTGCAGCTTGCATCCGTTCCCTCTCATCCTGTCACCGTGACCCTCTGAAGAGAGTCTGGGTCTGTCTCCCCTGCACCCTCCAGGCAGCCAGCTATATGGGCTTCCTCCCAGCAGCCTTCCCTTCTCCAGGCTGAACAAGCCCTGCCCTTGCAGCCTCGCCTCATACACCCTGTGCTCCAGCCCTGACCAGCACGGTGGCCCACTGCTGGGCTCCATCCAGTACCTCAGCCTCTGTCTTGTACTGAGGAGCCCCAAACTGGGCACAGTGCTCCAGATGCGGTCTCACCAGTGCCAAATAGAGGGGAAGGATCTCTGCCCTCAGCCTCCTAGCTGCAGTCCTGCTAACAGCCCAGGACATGGTTGGCCTTCCCTGCTGTAAAGACACACCACCATGTTCAAATTGCTGTGCTCCAGCCCAGCTGCAGGACAGGGCACTCACTACTGCTGAACTCTCTGGAGGTTGTTGCTGGCCTCTTTCTCCAGCCTGTTGAGGGCAGCCCTGCCCTCCAACACATTGACCACTCCCCCCAGTCTACTGTCATCTGCAAATTTCCTAACTGTGCCCTGCCATCACCCAGGTTGTTAATGGAAACATTGAACAGTACTGGCCTGCTGGGTCAGGGAGCAGGAGAAGCAGGGCTGCTCCACAAGGGAAGACGTGCCAGGAGCTGAGGGTGGCCACAACTTGGGTGGTGACAGCGACAGGGTCCTTTGGCAGCCCAGTAAACATCAAACAAAGAGAGGTAATTGAGTCAGATCTAGGGGCGATTTGGGAAGTGCAGTGACCGAGTGAGGGCAGCAGAAGCTGGGACTGGGCACATACATGGCACCACTTGGCGACTTCCTCAGCTGAAATAGTGCCCTGGGGCTGGGGGCAGAGGGTACTTGGGTGGGGGTACTAGTGGGGCTGGTTGGGTAAATTAAGGCCTGTGGCTGTCCCCAGGGTCCTGACTCCTTGAGGGACACCAGTAGTGACCAGCCTCCAGCTCAACTTTATGGTGCTGATTACAACCTGGTGGTCCAGCCAACTTAAACTTAACCAATCCAAGACATATTCTGAAGCATTCAAAGCCTCAAAATAACTGCAGGAATCATTAAGTAGTATTTATGTAAGAAAGAACGACAACTTATGCTTTTTTATTCTGCCCAGAAGATTTACTTAGCTAAATTATCAAAATTTGAACTTTATCTGACAGAGAGTTCCTGTAGAGAGATGTCAGAGACCTTTTAGCAAGAATATATTTATTATCACCATGTACTTACATTGCTACCAGATGGAAGATTTAGGCAGGGAATAAAAAACTTAATTTCATCATCTGATGTGACACTGAGTTGCTTCTTCCTATTTAAAAAGAATAAATGAGAAGATGGTATGTTTACCTAAAGAACAAATCAGTATTTTTGATTTTCTTCAGTTAAAGCATAAATCCCTTTCTTAATTTCTATATTGCTATCCTTCACCAGATCATCCACCTAAAACATGGTTATGTATCAATCCCTTAACACAATCATGCTATAAGCACAACACAATCACGCTATCAGCACAACACAATCACCTCACTTTTTTGATGTTTTATGGAAGGTGAAAGGGGCTAGCAAATGACCCCAATGCTGCTACTGCAATATGAATATTTATTTCTTTTTTATGTGGTGCTCTCCTTAAAATATCTAGGTAGCCAAGATTGTGTTAAATTACAGATGTTGTCAGCAGAAATGTGGTGTGGCCCAACAGTATTTAGGAACAGAACATCAGAAGTGGAGGAGAGACCAAAAAACTCCGTTGTCCATCCCACAAAGCTATTGAAAGCAGGTCTTCAAAGATAAGTATGAGCCTAGGAACTGGACTTTAGGAACTCTGAGCTTAGAGCAGACAGGCTGAGCTAAGTAGCTCTACTCATTCTCCCAGGATCCAGCTCTCCCATCTGGCACCTGCATAACACCACACTCTCTTCCTCTAGCTTCCTTCCAATAGCTTCAGCTCTAGCAACGTGCAGCTATTGTAAAAACAGATTTGTTTATTTTACCTCCTTTTTACTAAGCTCCTGGAGTGCTGCCTTGCTGTGAATATTTCGGACAGGTTTGCTGTTCCCACACTATTCTTCCCTATCTTCTGGCAGACAAGAATGCACATCTGCATTCCCACAAGCTTTTCTTCCAGCGGCAATCAAGGCATTCATATCTGAACAGTGTCAGATATACCACCCTAGCAAGCGAGCTACTCTTCTAGCTACTCAATACTATCCATCTACAGTAGCATAATACTCTAATCAAACACGCTTTTCTACTATAAGAATTTCTGGACAGATTAGCAAACTAGTTTTTTGTCTTCCCAGCGATTTTGACAGAAGTAGTTAAATACACCTTTCAGGCTTTGTCCAAGTATGGTTTTTATTTTTGATGGTTATATTAATGGTGTGTCATTTAAAAACATGGCACTGATATGAGACTTCCAGGTTAATAAATCTGGTCTCCTGCTATTGTAAACAAGGATGTCATACAATCCTGCTCATAAATATATCCAATTTCATTTTCCATAGATTTTCATTTTAAAAATCCCCCATTACCACTGAAAGGCATACCTGAAGCTTACATCATCTTCTGCTCTCCAGCCCAAATGTACTCAGAGCCATTGAAAAATCTGTGTTTCTTGTACCTAGTCCTTTCACTTAGCTTTCTGGTTTTATTCTTCTCATTCCTTTCCTTCCCTTTCCTCCTACACCAAGTGATATGAATAGAGGGCTTTCAGCTTCCTTTCAAAGAGAAAGACTCCTCCCAAATCATGTCTCCATCTCTTCTATTTTATGCTTTGCCTTCCATGATTACAGAAGACCAGGAGTGTATACTGTATCCCAAATGTGGTCTTCTTCATAGCCAGGCAGAAAAGTATTAATGACTCCCTAAGTCTTTTGGAAGTATTTTGCCTGATGCATGTGGCTTTTCCATGGCCACAGCTTAACTGTAACTGTCTTCTGTGTGTGCTATAGCTACAGTCAGACTATAAAACCCAGTTCTGGTGAGAGGGGGAAGTCTATGCTCAGAAGTATCCAAAGCTGACGAACTGCTGCAGCTAGTGGGGGCTGAGGAGATTTTGTTAACACCTAGGCTGATGCTGGTTGAGAAAAACACACTGATATAGTAGGAGAATAATTTGTAACGCAATATGGCTTTTACACATTAGGTTTCTTAAATTTCGTGACAGTGGGTGTAGAGTTACAAAACATTAGATTATGCAGTTCAACACTGCTGCAAGTTCAAAACAACCACCGAATATTGTTACCTTCTGGCAGATGCCTGTCCAGTGGGCTGAGTAAAGCAAATTGGTCTCAGTCCCATTCTCACCTGAAAAGTCATCTTCATGAAAAGCTTCATACTATAAATTTGCACTAAGTGGTGATTGTAGAAGAGACAAAGATTGAATAGACGTTTTGCGCCACATCTTTCATGCCTATAGGCAATCCCTCTTGGTCATGGTCGAGATATTTTGCTGAGAAGCAGACAGGGGTGTTTATCTTCCCTCCCTGTACCCAGCTGTCTTCTGGAGAGGAGCAAATAGAGATGAAACACTTTCCAGACAGAAGTTAGTCAGGTGAACTCATTTTGCTTCAAGTTCTTTTTATATGCTTATATCTCAGACTATGTTTGCCGAAAGATATACATATTTTTCAAAATTTAAGACTGTTATTGATGGTGTCATGTGAAAATTTTACCATTTACATGCAAGACAACCTAACAGACACGGGTGAGGGGGAAAGGAGGGAAGGGCTTAAATATATCAACACAAAATAAAATTGTAGAAATCTCATTTACATTTCCACAGAGGCTAAGCCCCAAGTATTGGCTTTCCAGTCTTTTTTTTTTAACACTCTTGAAACATTATTTTGTGCATGACATTATACGTTACTCAGATGCATACTCATTTCCGAGTCTGAGACTAAGATATACACATCTTAGCCTCACAGGGTGTTTTTAAATACAGATTAAATTAATATTTCATTGTCTAAGCATTTGATTTATTTGTTTGCTCAGCATTTTGTATTTTATACCTCTTCACACACACAATTAAAATGCATGAGAAGGGATGAAAGAAATGTAAAGGTTATTCATACGGGGCCCCTAGAAATATTACCCACAAGACTTCCATTTAAATTCATAAGGAGGTCCTTACTTTTTCAAATTTCCTGGTTTTTTTCACAAATAATGTAAGTAATTCCTCACCCAGTAGAACAATATAATGAAAGAGGTACAAAACATGTTTTACTGCTTAATTTTAACCGTTTGCAGCATCTTCTGTGTATTTTCCTTCTATTCTTTTTACTAGCAACTGCCTAAACAGAAAATCCCAAAGATTGTGTAAACCTTCCACTTGACTTCAAATTGATCTGAAACATGCAGGATCCTAGCACAGGAGACGAGTAGATGATGGGTGGTTAGCAATAGTGGTTCAAGGTTAGGACAAGAAAGCATTTGAAAAGCAAGCTCTAGTGAAAGAGAAAAGGCTGAAGCAGAAATACAGTCTGCGTATTGAAATAGATGAAAAAAGAAACAATACAACTGTAGCATTATAAAAGCTGTAAAAGAAAGAAGATTAGTCCAAAACTAGGCTGAAATACAAAAAGCACAGTAAGTACTGTGATTAACTGGAGAAGAAATGCCTGTTGACAATAGCGGGAGTTAAAGGAGAAAGAAAATAAAATCAGATTATATCATGGTAACCGAAGTTAGGAGGGAAAAAGTGACCTAGGCACAAAAAAAATTACCAACAAAAATTAATGTGTTGACAAGGCTGCTATTCAAATGTGATTGACTCATTCTTGGTCTGTAAAATAATTCCAGTATTAACAATAAAAGTTACATGTACAATGAATGGCAAAATTATATGCAAACTTCAAGGTGAACTTTTTGAATCACAGGGCTTGTAAGGAGCTGCACCAAGTTGACGTGTCAAGTTTATTAGCATTCAACAATCCCTGCGTGAGCAACATTCCCTTTTGTACTGTGAATTTAAACTTTTACAGCTCCTAGAAAGATTTTATTCAGAGTGCTGGGTTGCTGTTTATTTTTTTATTTTTAATGGATAAAAGAAATTGAAAAGTAAAGGACTCACAACCTAAACAAAAGCTAGCTGACAGGCTCCTTGCTAAGAACTGCATGGTGTTGTTTCTGAAGCCTGTTTAGAGAGTTAGAAGACAAAATTTTCAACACACAAGATCATTCTTAAATCTTTGTCAGACACAGATGAAGATATATGCTAGGGGAAAGTATGTTGGTCAGTATGAATAAAGCATCCTGCACACTTAAGAAAGGAAATCTCCTATGTAGCAAGTGCCAACTATTAACGCAGGAAGCACAATTTACCTCCTCTGGCACAAAATAAAAATCAATTATTTTCATGACTAACTTTTTAAAGAATTAGATTACCTTATCTGCTTCTAGAATTCTTTCATTTTTTCCTTATAAACACATGCTGACAAGAATGGGATAAAACATTGAAAAGACGCAACACAATCATTTCAGATACTGTTGTATCACTGAATGATACAACAACTCACAAGTTGTGAGATATCAAACCAGTCCTACTCCTGCTCCAGCTATATGTATCAGGGATTTTACAGAATGTGGGCTTAAACCTTAATGCATTTACTGAAAAAGAGAGCGGGCAAGGGGGCAGGAAGAGGAAACACATTCCTTTTACTGCAACATCCAGTTTGGTCTGAGCAATAGCCATATCAAATATCTGCCAGTTTACTAAGTCCTGTTTTCAATGCTCTGAGCATACTAAGTTATGCAGAGCATTGATCTTTAGGACATTTCTATGTTCTGAATAGGACTTATTTTGCCTGATGAGCCTTTGGAGGTAGGCTATATATAAGCACAGATTTACAAAAGGCTGTTTAGCAGGTTTGGGCAGGGCTGATTTTGTGGTTTGATTTTGCACTTACCCACACTGATGATGACTTAATACTTGTTATGAATCAAACCTGTGGGGTTAAGCCACTTGAACACTATTAGTTTAAAGATGCATGGGCTGTGGATTCTGTATTATCTTTGGATAACCTGAGAAGATTACGGCCTGACAGAAATATCTATTTCACTGCTTAGACAGATTAAATTCAGTTTAACTGGTATACGTTTGTCTTTAATTCCTGCTGCAATTCATTACCTCCAATCACAGGGGGTAATAACCTATTGTGCCAATTATACTTTTTTCATTTCTCTGCAATTCATCATTTTTATTTGATTTCAAGTATAAAATGAAAAGTATCAACCAACAAAATTACTCAGGACCATAATGACCTAGTACAATGAAGCCATTCATCATCAGTACCAAGTCTTACTCTGCCTAGATCCTACAAATAGTTTCAATTCATAGTTTTACACAAGTACTGCTGTAAAACATACATTAAACACTGTGCCTGATCCTGAGGGCTGCTGAGCTTAAATTAATAACAGTTGGAAGTCTTTTATGCCACTCAATCTGGATCAGAAGTAGCATTGATTCAGCCCAATCAGACCCATTTAGGAAAGTCTTGACCTCAAAAGTCTTTATGCGTAGAAATGTCTCACACAATTTAGCATGAATATATTAAATAACTTAGCTCCCAAACTAGAAGTGCCACCTAGGGCTTGCAGGGAGATGAGAAGAAACACTGAAGAGGAGGAAGAAGTTGACACCAATCATTAGATACTCTTTCATGGTACTATTTCCATACATGCATAACTATTTGCAATTTACATTTGTTTATAATAAGGGAAGAGAGACATCCATAAGCAAGAGGACAACCTTAAATATGGAATTACATACTGGATAGCACAGAAAACACTCTCCCCTAGTATTATTATAACAGACTCATATACATGTATCTAGTTTGTTAATTGTGGCAGCAATTTGGTTTCTTAAATTACTCCTGTTACCAGATCCCCACACAGATTCCTCATTCACAGTACAGATAACAAAGTATTTATTATCCCCCACTGAGACATGCATGCAATTAATATACAGAAGCCCCAAAAAGGAGATATCAAAGGCAAGCCGTGAGAGGCAACATTGTACATATGCATTGCATTGTCCCCATTTCCAAAGTGTCTATTAAATATTTGAACACTACACCACTAAAAGTGAGGTACCATTCCTAGATGCATGCCAGCTAAATTGTATTTCAGTTCACTGGCTGAAGCAACCAAATACATCTACCACACGCCACAAATAGGTGTTACCTTATAAATAAAATCTCTTTTGCAATAGCATTCTCGTCTTATAAGTGGTTACAGAATATTAAATAAGGAGCTATATGAAATACTTCTCTTTTTGTTTCTCTATGGATGAATTATTTAATATTACACTAAGGCATTAGCAAAGAACATATTTTAATTGCAATTGCTGACTAAAAAACCCCAAACTTTTCCTTAAAGATATTGAAGAAAAGCTGTAGAAACACTTCGATTTGTATCAAATACCTTATAGCATTACAAAGCCCACCAGCACAACAGTTGCACAAAATATTTCTATATCAGTAGCAGCATGCTTTGTAACCAATGAATTAAGATTTTGCAACTTTACTGTCTAACATTTTCCACATGTTCTGAAAGACACTAGACAAAACAAGGCATATTGGACTGTCACCATTTAATATGATGGCCATGAATTTACACTGTGGTTGATTTAACATTTTATTTTATTTTTGTGTAAGCTGTTCTGTCTCTTTTTAGTGATATAAATGAACACAATCTTAGTGCAAGCACTGTGCTGCATAAAGATCAGGTTTCACATGCACATGTAACTGTTAAACTTGGCCAGGAGTTTTTCAGACAAAAAGGGGAAAAAAATAAGCCTCTTCTCACAAACTTTTAGTGATGACCTATCAGCTCCAGTAAAACTGTTATCATGATTTCAGAGACCACAGGCCAGAGAGGAGGAGAAAGAGGAGAGGGGCTCAAATGAAGAGCCAATGGTTAGGGTAGTCATTTGAACCAGTTTTCCCACCCTAGGTATTTGAGTAATTCAAGAGTATGAATCTTTATCTCATACCTCCAAGGAGGGAGTCTTAACCATGAAACAATTCCTTATTCTAGGCTATACTCCACACTTTTTTGAAGGAAAAAATAAAATCAAGAGCTAGCTACTCCATCCCATTACAAACGGTAGCCAAGTAAAGAAATCTCAACATGTGTAAATATAATTCTCATCTTCTGACCAGTCCAAGTAATTCCTGATACTATGATGAACTATTTCTAAAATATACATACCAATGGAAAGTAATAAGGTTCTGAAGGTTCCACTCACATACTCTGTAGAAGGTTGTCCTGGTTTTGGCTGGGTTAGAGTTACTTTTCTTCCTAGTAGCTGGCATAGGGCTGTGTTTTGGATTTAGTATGAGAAGAATGCTGATAACACACTGATGTTTTAGTTGTTGCTAAGTAGTGCTTACACTAGTCAAGGACTTTCTTTTTCCGCTTCCCATGCTCTGCCAGCTGCACAAGAAGCTGGGAGGGGGCACAGCCAAGACAGTTGATCCAAACTGACCAAAGGGCTATTCCATACCATATGACATCATGCTCAGTATATAAACTGGGGGGAGTTGGCGGGGGGGCAGCGATCGCTGCTCGGGGACTGGCTGGGCATCGGTCAGCGGGTGCTGAGCGGTTGCATCACTAGTTTTCTTTTCCCTGGGTTTTATTTGTCTCTCTTGTTTTCCTTTTCATTGTTGTTGTTGTTATTATTATTATTATATTTCAATTATTAAACTGTTCTTATATCAACCTGCGAGTTTTCTTACTCTTGCCCTTCCGATTCTCTCCCCCATCCCACCAGGGAGGGAAGGGGGAGTGAGCGGCTGTGTGGTGCTTGGTTGCCGACTGGGGCTAAACCACGGCAAAGGTAAACCCGTTCTATTGACATGCAGATTGTGCTAGAAAGGTAGCTTGACCGCATCCTTTTATTTGTAACTTGCTTATTCCCATTACTGTGATTGACATGAGCAGTTTAGCTTTTTGTCTGCATGACCCTTAGGTTTGCAAAGCACAATGCACTTGCCAGAGCTTGTAATATCAGTCTCATGCATCAGCATTTCACTGCAGTCATCTCTCATCAGCATTGTTTTTATTTGTGTGTTCCCACCCAAAATTTTTTTGGCTTTATGCATGTGCTTGCATCACAGACTCTGTGATGGAAGGTTACGGTGATACATGCTCAAAGGGAAATAAATAACCAATAGATATGATGCAGGTTTTGTGGATTTTGATCAAACAAATGGGAGGAAAAAACCCAGTCATCAAATTAAATAGAAGGATCATGAAAGAAATCCACAACTTGAATATCCCATGTACTTACAAGCAAATGCAGGACAAGCAAGCTGGCATGACACTCCTTTTGCTTTGGTCAAAAAGCATCATCTCTGGAGTTAACTAGCAGAAAGTTTACATTAAGACCAATTACTTCAAGCAACTTGCATATGCTATAAAAGTCCATGTGACAATTCTAGATGCAGTGTGTATGTTGGGATACACTCTGTGCCTTTCTGAGATCTCTGCAACCATGAAAGAAAAGAGAGTGTCTAGGCTGACTAGACTACGTAGAAGAATTTGGCACCCAGGATGCCAGCACAGGTTTGTTGGCTGACCAAGGCTAACCGGCAGGAAATGCAGGAAAGCAGAATGCACCTTCAATCTTGCCACTCTCAGATAAGACAGGTTTAAACTCTGGGTCTGAATTTGAGGCGGCAAGAAGGTAATTGCATTTACAGAATGAAACATTTTCCTCGGTATAGATCCCATCATAAGGAAGAAAATATATAAGCAATCCTTTTTTTGAACATGACACCACACATGCAACAACTTTGCTGTATCTTTAAAAGACGGTCTGTGCCAATAACTAGAAAATTTCTTGTATCAAGAACCTTTGATTTTCTGATCCTTGTTTTCCTACACAAGTCTTAAGAAACAACATATCTGCTTAACACAAAGAAAGCATTATTAATGCTTAATGCATGGAGAATGTGAGATCTACTGAATGGCCTGAACCTCACCATCCTGGTTTATGATCAGGAGTGGACTGGCTTTGTCTTTAACTAGAGGTCGTAACTATTGCTTACCTATAATAACAAACAAACAAGCTCACCTGCTATACCAATAACCTCAGAAGCAGGCTAGCGTGACTACACGAATCCATTTTAAAATCCATTTAACTCTGGTGCTAGCTATAAATACACACTGTAAATTTTCATCTGAGGTCAAATATCTCTGGGAGTTTGTGTATCTGTTGATCTGGTTATAGCGTTAGAAGTCTCTCCAAAAACATATTGCCAATCCACTACCGAGCTACACATTCGATGAAAATCAATACTAAAAGCAGGTGTTAGTTTTCAGTGCAGAGTATTAGCATTATCACTGACCTGTCATTGATCTGAAGTAGGTGTGTCATATTGAAACAGTGTTCATCTAAAATAAAGAAATTCATATAACTTTCATTTTCTTTGTAAAGCATACTGGATAATCAGTCCTGGAGTTGAAATGATCTGTGTATTTATTGAGCAGGCACAAAAAAGATACCGGTAGTATTTCTTTCTTAACTCCAGTCTACTAGGGTACCCTAACCTAAAAGACACTAGATGAATATTTTAGCAAATTTATTTAGGCATTTATGTACGAAAAAGTTCACTGGGCAACAAGAGCTAACAAAAGCAATTGTTTGTGTTAACTATGGATTTTGCTGCAACAATGTTGTCCTTTACCAAATCATTTCAGAAAGAAAGTTATTTATAATATTCTACTATTTAAAAAAAAAATCCAAGTAATGATGGCATGTCTGTGAACATCACCCTACATCAAATTCTGACACACAAATACCCCTAAAACTCTACATATGTATGATACTATTTATGATTTGAGCATTAGTGCTTTCCAAAAGAGACAGTAAATACTCTTAACAGTCCTCAATCTGTAACCCCCTTATCCTTGGTGGTGAATTTTTGAATACAGTACAGGTTAAACTTAGTTATCAGAAAATCCTTCACAAAACAAAGGACATGTATCCAATTCTTTGTAAACTAAGGAAAACATATTACAGATTTGCAGCACTTGAGAGCACTTACAAATAATACAAAGTACAAAAAATTAACTATTAATTTGAAAACTCTCCAACCCCAGCTTCTATTCAATGAGCATTTGAAACACGAAGGAATTTTACACCTTCATCCCCTAAAGGTCAGTTTGCATTTCTTTTTCATCCAACTTGTTCTGGATTTACAAGGTGCCTGACTACCCTCAGCACTTTTAATGCATATTACTCTTACTAAGGGAAGAGCAATCCCAATTAATGTTTCAGGAAGCTGAGGACTGTAGACAACAGGAGCCAAATGCCTGTTCCCTCAGAGTATATCTCAGCCTCTCAAAGGCACCATAGACTTTTCACTTTTCTCTGAAGCATTAAGCACAGATTAATGTGAGAGACAGGATATTAGAGCTGATGGACTGTTAGTGCTATCTAGTACATAAAATCATAATTAAGAAAGAAACGCTCATTCAAGGCAAACAGAAGTGGTAAAAATAGAAGGCTTAAGACCTTCAAACATTTAAATAGGTGCACATTAAATCATTATACTAATACAAACTTTTCAACCTGTTTCACAACATGAAATTTAAGATATCTGGACAGGGTTAAGAGGGACCATCAATCACTTCTTTTTTTAATCCCTAAAAAGTACTTATGCTATTTCTAATGATTGACTTTCCCTTTCGGCAAGAAGGCTCCCAATAAAAAGAACAGGCTTTTGGAGGTTTTCTTTGAGGGAGAAAGAGAAGGGAGAGGATTTGAATAGATGAAGATGGTCACATTTTGAAATGATGGTGGTGGAAAGCTGTATTTGAGGAAAGAAAATTTGGTGAAAATCTGAGGTACTTGTATAACCAGAAGCATGACATATAGAAGCTGCACTGCTCTCCAAGATGTTAGAACTATTCAATGGCACGGCAACTGCAATATAAAGAGTCAGCTGTTTGAGGCACTTGACCTTATCCTTTATGGGTTTGTGGGTTTTTGTTTGTTTGGGGGTTTTTGTTGTTATTTTGCTTTGGTTTTTTAATAGCAGGCAGGAAGTGCTTGTTTAATTATTTACACACCTTAGTAATGCAAATGTTTCTATATGAAGACAGATGCACAGTATGTTTTAAGAAACCAATTATTCCATTTTTAAGAGGGTTTTCATCCTTTTGTCAAACTCACAGTGGTTAGCATGGTCTCCCTCATCCCCACCCTGAATGCTTTCCTAGTTCATCAAACTTGATAGTAAAAATGACAGAGAAAAGATTGCTGATCTGCTGTTATCTACCTGTTCTGATCGAGTCTTATTTCTTTAAAGATGAAAAGGATGAAAAAATGGTCATATAACTTGACTTGAGAGCACACAACTTGTGGTAAACAGTGAATAGGTACAGAGACACATATCATTCACTTGACGATGGTCAAAAGCTGTGCTTAATGAATAGCTGTCTCAAAGTTTAATAAAATGTTTGGGGAGCACATAGTTGCAAATTACAGAATACCCAGCTAACATTTGTGCTGTGACCTGGTTATGGGGACCCTTCCTGTGTTACTGAGATTGATCACTTCTTTATTGTCAGCTGTCTCAGATGACTGAAATAGATCTGAAAACTAGTTCCTGACTTCTCTGTAGGATTATTTTCTTTCTTATATTCATGTAGAATATACTATCTGACAAGAGTAGTATTGTACTGTGATGTCTAAGGAAATATACGGTGCCAGGCTAATGACCAGGGCTGGTCAGGAATATTCTACTCAATTATGCTATTTGTTGTCCTGTACTCTGGAGAGAGAAATGTCTCACTCCAGGTTTGTCTCTCAAATGAGAACCATTCCTTAGTTTCATCACTTCTTTACCATATTCACTGATCATGGCCTGGCAATTTCAAAGCACTTTTACCAGAGTCCTCATGGCTCAGGACTAGTATAAAGTCCTACTTCAACCCCAGTAACATTTGTATTTAAGCAATACTTTTTAATAAAAATGAACAAATACCCAGATATCAAGTGACATATGAAGACAGTCAAGCAGAAGTAACTGGCAAAAAAAGAAACAGCATCTAGCCCATCTTGGTGACTTATCCCCACTTTCTCCTGGTAGATTAGACAGGATCTTTCACTACAGTAAAAATAGCACCTACCTGCTTCCTCAGGAGATCATCTTCTTGAGCATGTTCCCAGACAGCTCAACATACTTGAGCAGCTTTGTTGAGTTACTACTTTTCAGACTTCTTAGTCCTGCATAAGAAACTAGATGTGAGAACAAGCTAGATCCCATTCCTCCTTGGACACTCAAATGCCCAAATAATAGAAAAATGCTCATGAACTTGAAATGCTTTTGATTGCAGCAGAATCAGGTGCCAAGAAAAACGTTAACCACAAGTTCCAGTTACTGGGCAATGCAGAAAGGTACCCCAAAGTTCAAATTAGACATCACCACAGATTATAATTAGGTTGATATTGTTATTACCCTGAACAAGCAAACCATTACTAAGGTTGAACCCCACTCAATTCATTCCCCAGCTGGGATTTGAAAGAGCTGCAGTGACTAGCAGAAGGTGCTTGGCTAGTTAAGACCATCCCCTGGCATGCAAGTACCGAAAAAGATTCACTCCCCAGGATTTTTCCAGGTGAGCTCTTCACACTTTAACACACAAGCCTAGAAAGGTGTACCTGAAGGAATTATCCTTTGTTTACTTAACATTATTCTTGCTTTCTCGGCCAGGCATTTGCAGGGCATAACAGCAGTCAGCATGAAATACTGTTTCAGCTAGTCCTCAAAAAACATTTTAAGCTCCTCCAGTTTGCTGCTTCTTAGCCATTTTAAAGCAGAGGAGGATAAACAATGCTGTGAATGACCATAAACAGACACTCCTATAGTTGCTACGCCAAAATTAACATAATTAGTTAGATAGTAATTTGCACCTTATAGGGCAAACAGGATAAAAGAAAAAGACAGTATTCGGAGACTTTCTCTTTATAGTCTCATCAGGACATAGCACAAAAACTTGGATAATATACACCTCAAGCTTGTGTTAAACAAGAAATTCTGTTTTCTGAAGAAACTAGGAAACATTTTTAAATATGAAAAGTTTGCTTTAAAAGCATTTGATGGTAGGCTGAGAGAGTAATGGAAATCCTTCTGATAGAAATCAGTAACTAGTAGATACACAAGATACAGTAGACAAATGTTAACACCATTTATAATCTATATTTCATTAAAATAAGAAATCTAGGAAATAATTTGAAATAATGGGGGCAGAAAAGAGCTTTAATTAGCTGAACGCAGATATTAGATTTTTGCTTTTCTTCTGATTTAGGTTTACCGTTACTGATTTGAGGGATGCTAACTATGTAAAGGAAGCTTGTGGAGAACTGCTTTTATTAGGAGTCTAAATTTCCTGTACACACACGGGAAGATGATCATGATCTCGTTCTATAGATGTAACACAGACTCTTTTACACTCTTCAAGTATGTAGTCCAACCATACTTTGTGCATTGGCCTTTCTGGCTATGTGATTGTTTTTAGAATACTGGTTCTTCACTGTTACTGACTTGGGCTAAGTGCAATAAACTAAGGACAGGCTGGAACCAAGAATCAATGATGTTCAATTCATTGAGCCTGTGGTAGCACACTTTTTCCCTTCTGTCTGCATTTTCCCATCTTAAATGCGGCCACTGCTGACAGCTGAGAGGATTCATGTTTTTCTGGTATCTTGAGGACAATATACAAGTGCTATGTGATTATTAATAAAATGTCAGAGAAAATATCTTTGCCCTTTAAATATTTATAGCTAGGGAGACAGACTTGGTGAGCCAGAGATAGCATGCATTGATGGGACCAGCTGGAAGAAACAGGCATGCTTTCAGGCTCCAGCAGATCTACTCCCCAGCAGATCTGATAAGCAAAAATTTCCAGCAAAACAGAGGTTAAGCACAGGTGCTCTTCACCTGTTTTTAGGTTTAGTTATACTGCTTTTCCTCTGATCTGATGAGACCAAAAACTGGTGTAGGCTTTTTCCCCCAGACAGTCTAATAAGAGATATTAAGTGTTCCTGTGTAGTGGATGCTGTTACATCTTCAGGCCATTATCACAGCTACAAGACAACCGACTTTTACATATTCATCATCTACATGAGTCTGATTAGAAATTCAGATGGAGATGTCTAGAAACCAACAAAGGATAAGCAAAAAGATAGATGACTGTGTGTCTAGTTTAATTTCAAAACAGATGTGCCAACTTAACGTCCTATGCCTAAGTTTTGATTAAACACTGAGTACCTGATATTTTCCTCAGCCTATCCTCCAGCAAATAAAGTCCTCAAGTTAACTCCGCATTTTATGAGAGCTTTGGGCTCTTTGTGTGTGTGGTTTGTTTTAAGGGTAAACCTCAGTCCTCTTTTGATAAGGTGATATAGCTTCTTTACATTAGACTTAAAAAACAAAAAACTCCATATCATTCATAAAAATCCCTCTTACGTATACATCTGGAGAGAGCAAACAGTCCATCTTAAGTGTTCCTTCCAGCATTATTATCCCAAAACACAGACTTTTCATGATTTCTTTAGGATTGTTTATAACAAACATTTAAGGTGTTTGTTCAACAGTAGGATATTCCACTTATTTCTCCTACACTAACCCCCTATTATTTTATGAAAAGGATGAGCTTGCATCACAGGAGGAAATGTGCCTGTCTGTGTTTTTTCCCGCCACACTATTTATTCTCTCACTGATTTATTCTACTGGAGGGCAAACATATTGTGCACAGCTGCTTGTGATGCTGTGCCACTGAGATATCTGCTTCTGAGCATGTTATAAAATTGTTGATGCTGCCCTAAGGCTCAATGCTTGCCCTCCAAAGAGAACGTTTTTTTTTTTTAATTTCAGGGAAGTTATGTCTGATTTCCTTACATTCTCTGTACTCTTGCTCCTAATTTACTAAGGTCCTGGACTACTTCAGATGCCACCTATAAGGTCAAGATGATTTATATGTAGAGGCTTATTCTACTTTGTAAATAAAATTCCAGTGACTGTTCCTGCTTTTAGACTATTTTTATGCATACATATATACATATGTACAAAAATCTATATACATATACATGTGTATATGTGTGTGTATAATTTTATTTTAAACTATAAGAATAACCTGTCTTCAGCAAAGAGCCTGTGTACTGTACTGCTCAAACTGAAACAGTCTAGGTAGTACGCTGTAACTTTCTGCATGCATTTTGCTGCAGACAACTGTACAGCAGTTGCTACATCAGTAATGTTGCTAGTCAAGGGAAAAAAGGAATCCAGTCTGCATCATCTAAACAAGCACATTCCATCAGCATTAAGATTAATTAATAAAAATTAGACTAGAAGTCTTGTGAGATGAGAACTTCCTGTACATGCTTCCAATGGCTAACATTCATACCCCCTAACTAAAGGATCCCGGGCCATAGCTGAGGCTTCTGGATGCTAATGAAATACAAACAACTAGGGAAGCAGCAAGAGAAGAGATTTGCATCCGTAAATAGAGATGGGCGTAGAGGCACATAGCGCACAAGATCTTACAATTCTTGCCATAAATAAATATTTGAAAAACACAAAAGTTGCCCTGTATTATCAATATATTT
>VYZW01027938.1:1606-14811 GCA_013401315.1 Balaeniceps rex | reverse complement strand
CATTGATCATCATTTTGCACATACAAAATTAAAATGATATAAAGACAAGATACTTAGCAACATGTGTAAGTAGAGATACAATTGAAAGAGCATCCTTAAGTGAGTCACTTGGTATTTCAGGTCTCCAGAACAGTCAAATATTCTTTTATTTGTTGCTGAGCTATCAGTTTTCTGACCAAAAGAAAACCTCAAATAGTTACATACCACTTTAATAGCAGATTGTTATGAGAGAGGACACGTAACACCATCACACAATAAAATGATTCTCCTGAGACACTACACTAACGAACAAGGGTGTCACATCCTAATTTAAAAACTTGTCCTTCCCATAAACTTTTATCATCACAAATAACAGGGTGTCCAGGTTAAAGTCTTACAAACCTTAGAAATGTGGAAGCAAGTAAGTCAATATTGATGAATCTGATGCCAAAGCCTGGTCCCCTGAGGTCAACAGCACAACCTTCCATTGGCTCAGTGGGGTCTGGACTACACCCATCAATTCCAAAGCCGGAGGACAATTACAATTCTTTAGCAGCAGTTAGTTATACATCCATTAAACCCAAGAAATCCTGTTATCACCTCTTTTTTTGGGGGGGAGTGGGATCAAGGTGGTATAATCTTAATTAATTTCAAGTCCCTTTCATGAACCCAGCTCTGTTAACTTCTCACTTGTCTTTAAACTGAGTCAATAATCCACTGCAGCTCATCCGCATTCAAAAACAGAAGCAGTTCTTGCCTCAGGGGCCCTTATGGTCAGAGGCCCATGGGGTATTTGCTGCTGCTTTCCATTGTTGTTAAATGAGAAAATGGTTCACCAACTATCTGTAGTCATGCGGAGTAATTTGGAACAGGTTTCATTTCAGTTTGAAACTTCACTGGAAGCAAATATCAGATAAATACCAAAAAAACCCCACATTGAAACAGGGTAGAGGATAGAGATTTTCCTTTGAGAGAGGGAGAAGAAGCTGTTGCTGCTAAAGGAAACTGCCTTTTCAGAAATCGTATTTTTGTTTGTTCTGTCTCATTTAACTCTTTCATCAAACATCTTTATTATATTAGACTATGTTTGCATGCATGCCATGTATGGAATGTGACTGACTGCTATCACTCTGTTTTAGTATCTCCATGGTGGTTTACCTTCTGTTCATCTCCTTGTGTTCTGACTGCTTGGGTTGTACTACATTATGTCTTAGGCGGGTCAGAATTCCCTTACCTGGGTTGATATTTCCCAGGGAGCTTCCCCTCACCCCACCCCTGAAGAGCACAAATAGTTTTTCAATGTGATATTTAGATATTTGTTGTCGTCACTATGGTGACCTGATGAGTTTTCTCACTTGACACTGTAGGTCTTAAAGTAAGATTCAAAAAAAAAAAATCTCTTCTGTCCCAAATAGCTTTACTGCTCAGTTTTTGGAAGTCATAAATCTGTGTCCATAATATCTTAGTCTGTTTCAGTGAAAGATACTATTATGTAAGAATTTCTGTATTGTGAACATAGCTGACTATAAGTGTGGTAATTCCATTCAATCACCTTATCGTTCTCTTTGTCAATAAAATATTACTCCCTGCTATGTATTTTTTAGCATTTTTTCCAGACCATATTTAAAGGTTTGTTTTAGGTGCCCTGTCCATACATAGGTTTTTTGCTAAATAAGAGTTTATTTTACTTCTGGTGTAGTAATTTTCTATCATATTGCAACAAGAGAATGTAGGGTGAAGCTATTGATGAGTTTTCTTCCACTGCTTTAGAGGACTGCTCTATAGCTGAATATGTTTCAAGGCTAGGAAATTACATGTTGCCTTGTAGTCCTCCTTTTTATTGTATTTAAGCCCCCTTGGGTCAGTTTAAGTTTTTCTTGCTGCTACATACACTTTTCAAGGATTTCCCTCATTGACATGTATTAGCCAGGATATATAAAATTTGTGTCTTTCTTTGCTTCCTTCCTCAAAGGTCAGATTGTTCAGCATCTTAGTTTGGGTTTTTCTTTTCNTATGGAAACATTGATCATCATTTTGCACATACAAAATTAAAATGATATAAAGACAAGATACTTAGCAACATGTGTAAGTAGAGATACAATTGAAAGAGCATCCTTAAGTGAGTCACTTGGTATTTCAGGTCTCCAGAACAGTCAAATATTCTTTTATTTGTTGCTGAGCTATCAGTTTTCTGACCAAAAGAAAACCTCAAATAGTTACATACCACTTTAATAGCAGATTGTTATGAGAGAGGACACGTAACACCATCACACAATAAAATGATTCTCCTGAGACACTACACTAACGAACAAGGGTGTCACATCCTAATTTAAAAACTTGTCCTTCCCATAAACTTTTATCATCACAAATAACAGGGTGTCCAGGTTAAAGTCTTACAAACCTTAGAAATGTGGAAGCAAGTAAGTCAATATTGATGAATCTGATGCCAAAGCCTGGTCCCCTGAGGTCAACAGCACAACCTTCCATTGGCTCAGTGGGGTCTGGACTACACCCATCAATTCCAAAGCCGGAGGACAATTACAATTCTTTAGTTTGACCTGAAGTAACAATGAGGGCCAAACCCCCATACATATCTAGCAATGCCTGCATCAAGTCCATATCCTTCCTTTCAGCTCTATTCAAAAATATAAAAGGAAATGATCTAGGTTCTGCCAAAAGGATGTCTAAGGAGGAACTAATATTCAGTAATAATGGATAAGCTCCCCACCCCACTGACATCCTAAAGAGAAAATATGCTTTATTTTAAACATTAATACATAATTACATGGTATGCAAATAGATGCCTGCAACAATACAGAACTGTTAGTTCTGACAGCACAATCACCACTACTTGAATTCTCTGTGCAGCACAGGTGCTCAAACTATAGGTTACATACAGGTTTTCACATCCCCTCCTAGACAGTCAGATTCAAATATGGTTCTGAGTTAAGGCTTCTGCTTGAATACTGCATTGAAAAACTAAAAACCATTCACCTACAGCATTTCTACAGCATGTGTCACCGTTATGCTTTAGGTCCCAACCTTGCAAATTACCACCCACTTAACACACAGAAAAACATGGATATGCAAATTTATACACACGCAGCTGGCTTGTGGAAAATGTGTTTACAGTGGTCCTGAACTCTAAAGGATGCTCCTGTGCCATTCCTGTAAGCAAATAGTGACCTTCTGCATTTATTCTTAGCCCTACTGTTACTCACATAAACCCAGAATTTGTGACTGAGAACAACTTACAGCTGCAACTTTCAGAAACATGAATTTAACTCTCAAGTGGCTGTTTAACACTGAAGTACAGGAAAACATAAAACTGAAGTCTGTCAATAAATTTGCAGTATTATCAAGGATCTATCACACCAGCAGATAGCCTGAAAATGCATACAAAGCACTGATTATCTTTCAAAATAATTATCTCGGTCAGTCTGGTCTAAATGTGTTGGCATCAAGAGGAAAAAAGGCTTTTCAAGAGATCTTTATCATCTTCTAAAACAACATACAAAAATAAAAACCCACAGAATTTGTTAAGATTTAGCATCGAATAACATGGTTTTAATGGTTGAAATAAAAATACTGAGAATATATGTCTGTCTTATATTAGCAGAGAACTGGATTTTAGCTTTTTAAATCTTTCAACTTTTCTAAAAGAAGCAGCTATTGCCCAAGACCCTTGGGATCACTCCATTAAAAACAAGCTTTTTTTTTAATGAGATACTACTTTTGTTTGATTTAACCAGTGCTGGAAGACTCAGTGTTGTTTATTTTCACTCAATTTAAATTTCCACCATTGTCCTGCATTACAGAGTGGCGAGATGCACATGCAAATCCAGTAGCATGAAATGACCCAGATTAACGTGCTTGTTAAAAATATATTGCTATAGCACTGCAAAAGTGTCTTTAAAAGGAAATTCAAAGACACATCAAAAGAACAATCTTACTTCAGTATTTGCTGGGTTTATGATCTGCAAGAAAGCTAGTTTAACCACTTTTTTTGATCAATTTTACCGATAAACAAACCACACTTTTGCCAGCAACATCTGAAACAGCTACATGTTCTTCCCTTCCCCTCTGACTTCTACAGCACCTCTTCTCCCACACCCCCACCTTTCTTTTCTGGGTTCCTTACAAGCCTCTGATGCAGCTATCAGGGAAACCACAAGGACGCTCATGCATACAGAAAGAGCCCTCAGCAAAGCGGCAATACATATAAGAACAAGGTTAACTTTAAGTGCACTGTATCACTGACATGTACAAGAAACTCAACCCTACAGTAAGCCTCGAGTCTTTTCTACTATTTTACTGGGCCACAGGTCTTCAAGCCATTGGTGAACTTCAATGAATTCTTCATCAGGCACTGTTTTCTGATGTACCCAAGGGATAGTCTAAACTTTAATTTTATTCTAATGCAGTTATTTTGCTGAAGATTTTAATCATCATCTGACAAATCATCAACTTCTAGGATATAGCTGCATTTCCATGCTCCCATGGTAAAGCATTCCCTTAAAGCACCAGATGTGACCAAAATATGGGAGACTGCCACCACAAGCAAACCAGAACAAGCCTTATGGCATATGTGTGCAAGACTTGAACCACACCTGACAGATTTAGGACAGATAGCATTTTCATGTATATTAGCCTAAAACACTTTGAGCAAGACAAATTGGTCTTTTTAAAACTTCACCATAAAACCACAATCAAGAGGTCTACAGTGACACTGAGGCATCCATGCTATGCTAGATAGCAATATTATATTCCTCCACGATGCCCTTCAACAGAGAAGCACTAACTAGATTTTCTGTCAAAGCTCACTTCTTTGGCCCTTGTCTAAATTAGATATTCCTTTCTTCAACAGCAGCTGTCCCATGCACCCATGTAAATAGATCAGCAACAGAGATGCAGTTTATGCAGTTTCAAGACAAAGAAGAAGAAAAAGAAAAATTTTTTTTGCAGAACTCAGAATAAATTAGAATATAGAACAGCTCTTTTATACACCCTTTGCGATAAGTGAGGAAAATTCTGATACTTACTATATCTATGAATCAGGAGCAGGACTTGGAAATTAAGTTCCTCATATAACCCTGATGATTTCATAAAGGATCATATATATTCCAAACTTTAGAGATAAGCGATGTTAAATATTAATATCCTTTTGTTACTGATGATGAATTTGTCTTTATTGAAGTACAAATAACAGAATCCATATGCCATCTTCTACAACACATTTTATGCATGTTCCTTGTCAGTTTCTATGCCAGGAATTAAGTGCAGAGCTTCCTTGGCTCTTTAAGTGAAGGGTATCCGAAAGCCTAATCACAAAGCAAAGTAGTTTTGAGACGAACGTGTAATCTGCAGTTCTAAATATATTAAAGCTGACTGATTAAATTATTATCAGAAATTAATATCAAAAATACTGATACTGACCAATAATTTCACTTAGTGAGACCAGCATGCATTTTGAATTCTACTTTACATTTTAAAATGGTACATTTACTTCTTGTTGCAACAGCAGGGTTGGGGGGGGGGCGGGGGGGAGGGGGGGGGTTTTGTTCTTTGATTGTTTTTTTGTTTGTTTGTTTGTTTTTTAAAGTAAACCCTCTACAATGAAAATCTCAACAATAGTGAGCTCCTGTTCTTCCCAGTCTACTTTGCCTGTCAGATAAGCAAATCTATTGGTATAGGATAACTTCTTAGTCATCCTTGAAGTCTCCAGCACACATGGTTCAAGTCCATTTCTATGCCACAGCTACATTACCAGCCTGCAGTGCTAAGGACTTCAAAGTTCAAAAGAAACCTTACTCAGCAGCGACTACCAAGGGGATTTCTCAGACTAAGTCATACTCATGTACAAAGCTTTAAGAGCTCATGCTTCGAATAAGAAAGAGAAAAGCTGAAGCTTCAGAAGGACAAGTTTAAGTCCTGCAGCAAATTCCATCACCCAGGCACACTGCTGCTGCTACCTCAGTCCCGTGTGTCCTCCCCTCCCTGCCCTCCCAGACAATTCTGATCTCTATAAGATACTATCAAAAATCTACTCCTCCACCTTCATAAAAGGCAATCTGTAAAACATAATGTAAATTGAGGTGCCAGATTTTTTTAATACTACTTTGATTTCATTTTTAACATCTAAAAATAGATCAACTACCTTACTTTAAACCTCCAAAGTAAGCTGATAGAGCTCTTCAAAACCATTTACCTTTTAAATAATTGAAATATCTATTTGAAATTAAAATATGTTTATTTAGTTGGAAGTATTACAGTGATTTTAAAACGCGTGAATTCTTTACAAAAGGAGGACAGTCTTTTAGAAGCTTGTTATAATAGTGAAAATATCCATGGTGCATATTAACATGCATATCCACACATGCATTTTACTTCACCAGCTATCCTCTCTGAAAAGTATACTAACCATATTAATTAGGCCTGTCAGTACATCCAAAATTTTGTAAAAATGTAAACCAAAGCAGTAGACTGTTTTCATGGCAAGAATGTACATTACTCTATTATTAATTATGCCAGTGCAAAAAAAAGAGAAGAAGTGTTGTGGTTTAACCCAGCAGGCAGCTAAACACCACACAGCCATTTGCTCACCTTCCCCCTCCCCAGTGGGATGGGGGAGAGAATCAGGAAAAAAAAGTAAAATTCATGGGTTGAGATAAAGACAGTTTAATAGGACAGAAAAGGAAGGAAAATAATAATGATGATGATAATATATAAGTGATGCACAATGCAGTTGCTCATCACCCACTGACTGATGCCCAGCCAGTCCCCGAGCAGTGATCACGGCCCCCCAGACAATTCCCCCCAGTTTATATACTGAGCATGACATCATATGGTATGGAATACCCCTTTGGTCAGTTTGGGTCAGCTGTCCTGGCTGTGCTCCCTCCCAGCTTCTTGTGCACCTGGCAGAGCATGGGAAGCTAAAATGTCCTTGACTAGTATAAACACTACTTAGGAACAACTAAAACACCCATGTGTTATCAACTTTATTCTCATACTAAATCCAAAACACAGCACTATGCCAGCTACTAGGAAGAAAATTAACTCTATCCCAGCTGAAAGCAGGACAGCAAGAAAAGAAAAAAGTCAGGAGATTAAATACTTTCATTTTCATAGAAAAAATAACACCATTTGAAGAGAAATTTTCCTTTGAACTTGCCAGGAAAAACAAATGAAAACTATCAGCATATGGATTTGAGAAAAAGAGCAATGTTGGCATGGTGACCAGACTGGAGGTTCACAAAAATATCTTGTCTTTAATTTCATGCAGCTTTTTTAAGAAGGCTTTTTTTTGTGTCAAGCTATGTTGCAGCACTGCCTGATAATGAAAATAAAAAACACCACCACAAAACCCTCTGCCTGTCACACTTCCACTTTCCCAGTAATGTAAATGATAACAGAACAAAACAGACAACCAGAGGAAATGGCAGAGATTAGAGAATCCTACCAGTGCCTGTAAGTAGGGTGTTTCCCATGGTTTACCCAGTCCCTCCCCCGCGAAGTTACACCTCCAAATAAGCAGACTCTAGCAGGGGCGAGAGCTGCGCTGCTCCACAGCTAATAACTCTGCAAGAACTTGCTTCCCACAGGGCTACCTGATAGACATGTCCAGCTTCTTGACAACAGCCAGCCAGACCATACTGTAACACTCAGCATTTTCTATATACAAGAGCAAATAAACCATTCAATGGCACTCAATGAGAGAAGTCATTCAGATGACTAATGGAACTGCATCACGAGCCAGGCAGGCGCCAGCCACCTGACATACTTCCCATGGGTGGTTACTGGCTCCTGCAGACATTTCCTTTGCTACCTCAGGTAGTGCTCAACCACTCTTGGTCCCCCGATCCTCACAACCAGCTCTTAAAACTCTCTCTTGGCATGTCCCTAAAAAGAATATTGGTGAAGTGAACAGTAGGATAAAGTAAATAAAAACAACCTCTAAGCTGTTTGAACACAGTCCCAGCCCCATATATGAGTTGCAGGACCTTTACAGACTGTTTGCTTCTCCTTTATAGTGGCTGGTGTCAACAGAGCCTCACTACAAGGGAGGACTTCCTGAGCACTTTCCCAATTAGCACCAGTTTGCTCAGGTAGACGCCAACGTTTTGCTGCAGGCTGAAGCATGCATTCTAGAAGAAAATTTGAAATAGATTTCGTACAGACACCTGACAGGCTGGGTCCATGTAAGCCAATCACAACTCAGAAACGCAGGGTGGCCAAACCCAGCCTAACGCCGCACAGCCAGGGGCCAGCCCAAGCACAGTGCTGAAGCCAGTCAAGCTTTGCTCACTCAGCACCACGCAGAAGCAGCTGTATGGCCTTTTGGCCACTGTTGGTGAATTCACACTGCACTTTCTTGCATTTCCTAGCACTAGAGGGGTAAGTTTTGCAGCACAAAAGTGTTCTTTCTGTAACCCCACTGCATCGATACCTGTAAAATTACAGTTTAATTTTATCAGAGCATACAATTTCCAAAACAGGGGTTTATTTATGTATTTCATCAGATTCTCTCCAGCATCTCCAAAAAATAAAGTAAGAGCTATCCCAAACCAGAGCCAGCAAGAACTTCACAATGGCTGTTACAGTTAGCACTAGTGTTTTGGCTCATTTCTCACTTCCCTCGTAGTCACATACGATATTTAATCAATCAAGATGAGCTCGTCTCACCTCTTGAGGAAGTTCCAGCTTAGACCTGTCATCCAGCCCATTAGAGTGCAAGCCCATGAGGTAAGGGACAGGAGCATCTAGAAAATGAAGGAGGGACGCTGGAAGGATAGGAACATACACATGCTGCCACTGAAATGGAAACATTAGTGCTGTGATGGTCTCTGCCACAGTCATCAGTCTCTGATAATCTGGAAAAGATCAAGAAAAAAAAAATATATTACTTTCACAAACATTTTTAAGTAAATGAATCTAAGTTAAAGAAATGAGAGCTTGCTTTAAAACAGAAACCGCAAAAACCAGTACTAGCTGAGTGGCATCTTAATGAAAGCCCAGACTTGTATACCCAAGCACATTTTGCTGAAACAACAAAAGACAGCTCAATGCAAAGTAGGTCATTCTACAAGTCATATGGAAATGAGCAAATTGAGTCTTAGCATCCATTAAGTCACCCTCTGCTACCTATACCAGGGTTACCAGGAACATTAGTTTGAGTATGGAAGCGATATTGTAATCGGCTAAGAAACATATCGGAAATAATTTCTTTTCTCTGTGCCTATGGCCTTCTATGGAAGTCTTGGATGAAACCCAAGGCATCTGGTATCTCTCAGATAAACATTTTTTAAAAGAGTGTTTAAGTGTCTATAAAACATGCTGTATAGTAGCCAACCCAACAGTGTGACTGAAATAACTGTGTAGAAAATAAAAAGGATCAGCTTCGTTTATCCTTTGCTATGTATGACCAAAGTCTCAGTTCAATGTAAAAACAACTCATCTCCTAGAATTTAACAGCAGTGCTAAACGCACATGTGCAACATGCATACCAAAAGATCTTTTTATTCAGCAGCTGGTGGCTAGAGCAGTTAACATTGCAGTATGCTGGGCCAAAACCTCGCCTTCCTCTTTTATACTACCGAATCATCTTTAATGGTTTTTGATATCTATGCACCGTAAAGGAGGAGGCAACACCAGATGAACTCAGAGCATATGGTCTAATACTGAAACATTCAGAATGCTTTTGAGCTGCCAGGCTGGAAAGAGTATAAAACAAGCTCACAAGACTAATACAATTCCTACCTTCAATCAAGCTATANGAATAGGAAGAAGGGGGAAAAAAAAAAAAAAAAATCAGTGTCCTTCATATGTGTGTTGAGGTGTGGGGTACGCATGTCTTCTCCCAACATGTTCATAAAACTACAGACACTATGAAATTGGAAAAGACACTTGAATGCACAGGTCCAGGTACTGAGGTTTCTGAAGATGTTGCACACAGTTTCAAAGTGCAAATTAAAACTGCAAAAAGAACACTTGTTCTAAACAAATGCTCTGGAGAAAATTTAAGATTAACTGTGCACTTTCTAAGGTTATGGCTTTAATTCTAATCTTTAGCCATCCTCCATTCAGACTTCAGATACCAGAAGACAGAGGGCGAAGAAATTCAGTTCTTGGCATTTGTGATTAATTTTGTTTGAAGTCAAAGTTGCAGAGTTTGGGGTCTGCAGAGAGTCCCACAACCCAAGAGGAACTCAGCACAAGGTTTGCTATCATCAGTCATAGTTCTGCAATCCAGGCTTTTGATTTTTCTTTTCAGATCAAGCTCTGCTGGTGGAAAAGGTTATTGCACAGAGCTACTTGTCACTGCCTCACAGTAGATCTACTGCGACTGAAGGAGCCTTCAATCAAAACAAGCTAGAATAGCTTAAACAGTTTGAAGTTTTTGCCAAAACCCTACTTGGACTGAAACACATTAGGGAACAATCAATGAATATCAGCAGCAGCATGCCCCTGTTCTGCCTGGACACCAGTTTCTGCCTACACAATTACTTATTGGTTTGCAGCTTTAATCATAGCCTGACTATAAAGAAGTGATGAATTAATGATAAGCTTTGGGGAGAAGAAGAATCTATTCCATACCCTATTTTCTTCAGCTTTAAAAGGAACTTTAGATGTAGCCATAGATATACAAACATTCCAGCTGGTTTGTATTCAGCCTGTTTATTTGAAAGAACAAGTCTCAGAATAGAAACAGTGTTTTCCCCCTGTCTAATCCTGCTGGCTAATTTAAATACAACTTCTCTCTCTGTCATTAAGCTAACTGTAGTATTAGCCTTTCAAATTAATTACAAAGTAACATCAATAATTCAGAATGTCTATCCACTCAGCAGCCACCTCCTGCAACTGAGTTATCTGCAAACGCAGCTCTCTGATCCTGGATATGCATACAGCTTAAGCCATTCCCAACTATTTGGCCTGCACAGTCGCAGCCTGCAAGTAACAACGCCTACATTCTGTAGGCTTTATGCACGTCAGAAGCTGTTGGCAAAAGGCAAGGACAAAGGCAAGAAACCTGCGAACATAAACCAAAATAACTTAAATGTTTTCTTAAGTTATATCTATCCTGAGAGGGTATAGAGTTTTTTTGTTTTTAAAAAAGAAGAAAGCAGCACACTTCTAGTACGAAAGCATTACAAAAGATTTAGAAATAATAAAAACAAAAGAGGGAATAAGCACTTCAGTAGTGGTCTTGCTCTTGTTTTTGAAACGGGAATATGCTTATTCTGGTGCAAATGACACAAGAGGCTTTGGGCCTTGTATTGTACAAGAGCACCGGTAGGGAAAAAATTACATACCACTAGTGCCCTATTAGTTTGGAAAGTACTTAACTGATCGCTGTGCAAGGAAAAGAAAATCTCCTACTTTTTAACATGGCCACTTAAGAACACAGAAAAAGGCTGATTTTTTCTTCTAACCAATTACTGTAGGTAAATACATTATCCCTTAAAGCGCATAGGAGAAGTTATTTACACTAGTATTTATCTATGTCTAGTATATCTAGGCATTTTTGTTCATCTGTAAAAAGCAAGTAAATCCAGGAAACAGAAGTAGTGAGGGGTCTTGGGTCTGGAAAGAGAGGAACAGGAAGGTGGCAGCTGTAAGAACCATGATTCCACATCTCCATTCTCACATTCTACCAGAGAGAAGTCTATCAAGTGCCTACAAAAATTCTTTGACTTGGCCAAATTTAAAACCATTACATGATCACATTCTAGAATATTTTTTTCCTTCTAATCTTCCTACTTCATGGATCACAATGAAATACTGTTGAACTTGTCAAGTAATTTCCATTCCACACACAACTCCCATATTGCTGCTTTAAGGCAGAGAGTTGCCCCTACAGTGGAGGGCCATTACTACAGACGAGTTTGGAGATCTTCAGAGAGTATATGGATAAACCAGGAAGATGGGCTACTTGCCAGGATTAAGCTTCTCTTTAACCTGAAGGGGAGCAGAAGGGAAAAAAAAGTTACATATGCAGTGCCTATGGACAGGTAGCACGCAATGCAGTTGAGCCACTGGAATAAAGCATTGCCTGGAGAGTTCCTTTTAGGCATGCCTGTTCGTAGCAGAAAGCATGGAGTACAAGAAACACTTTTCAACAAATCTTTCTGAGCACAGGTATTCAGTATGTCAGACTGAATAGAGAAAACATACATTTTTTTAATTGGTCCTTTTACTTCAAAAAAACCTGTAACTGCAGTAAGAGAGAACTGTGGTTAGTAGAAGCAGTGGGTCAAAGTACTTCCTATTCGCATTCACTTTTGCATCAGACAGGCTGATTAAAGATGCCTGCACCAAGCAGCAAGTTTCCTAAATCACTGGAGGCATAAGAAGAAAATGTCCTACATAAGAGATTAGAGTTGGGCAACACGGGACTAATACAGCAAAAAACCAAAACTAATACTTTAAATCTCCAGAGCGAACATAATTTTAAGCAAGGGAAAGAAAGATGGGGAGAAGTGATTCAAAAGCAAAGCAAAGCAGAAAAAAAAACCTTTATTTTTACTTGAAAATGGCAGCAGACAGCAAACACTCAGAAAATAAAAACTGCTCAAGATCACAGTCTGTGGCAGTGGTGCATTATATTTCTCCTTTTATTGTTTTTAGCTGTTTAGGAAATCTCCTCCAAGCAGATTTCACAGCTGTCTTAACTCAGTGCACACTTTTCAGAAGAGCTCTAGGTGCTCTACAGAGATAAGGAATAAGACACTTTCACGGATACAAGAGCAACACAAATTGCAGGAATGCAAACCAGCTCCTGCAGAATAATGCGGTGAGGGCACCACCGAAGGCCTCCTTCAGCACCACTCTCTTTGCACTGGCTCAGCACTAGGAGCAGCTTCAGATTTGTCACTGTCTTACAGCACCTGCATTCCTCTAACACCTTCCCAAATGGGAGACAACTCTCTCAAGAGGACAATCAAACCAAGGAATTCATTCCCTACATTTGGCTTACACTGATCCAAAACATACAGGCTGTGCCAATATAGTGGGACAAAAGAAGAATTTCCAGAAGCATAAAGTCAGAAACATGTCAAAGGAATCTTAAAGAAAAATACATTCACTGCCAAGTGAAGTTACTCCTATTCCAAGGACTGACTGCAACTTAAGATGCTAAATAATTTGTTTCAAAAAAGGATTGCATCTGGCAGCAACACCCTCCAAGAGTTTTGGGTTGGTTTTTTTTGTTTGTTTTTTTTTTTTTT
>VYZW01027937.1:64423-92370 GCA_013401315.1 Balaeniceps rex | reverse complement strand
GGCATCCGGTCTGCTGAGTTGTGGTGGTTGTTGTTTTTTTGTTTTGTTTACCCACTTGGGGCCCTTCCAGCCCTGTGTGCGAAAGGGAGAAGGGAGATTAGATTAAGGAGCTCTCTTTTCTCCCTTCTCTGCATCTCTCCCTCACTCTAGAGCTCTATTTAATCATTAGGGAAGAGGGCCGTGCCTTGCACTGCTGGTAAGAGCAGTGGTACAACTGTCCCCTTTCCCTGTTTTCCATAACGTGGGTGGGAGTCAGGGAATGGGACCGTTTCCTCAAAATAGGCAAAATGGCATCTGCAGGGTGCGTATGCAGCACCGGAAAAAATAGTTATTGTCCGACACGGGACTTTACGCCTTTGTTTTACTTTCTGAATTTGACTGACCTTTAACAAATTATTGACACGGAGAGAGGAGAAAAGCCTCGTCAACTATTTTAGGACCCCCCCCGATACCTAATTTTCATTCCCCAGCTATAATTCCTTCCTGCCTTAATGGGTATCTGCCATTAAATATTAGAAAAGAACCGTGAGGGCTGAAGGCATCGAGCAGAACAGATGTTCTTCGAAAATCGTGGACCCTGTAATGAACACCAGGGATAAAAATATGCCCGAGCATACCCCCCCGCCTTGAACATATACCATTCCCTACCAATTGTGGAAGAGCTTTTATTTTTCAAAACATAAGGCTTGGGACGCCCTGGATAAATTAACCAAAACTAAGAAAGAGTTTACTTGAGTTTACTTTACTGATTGATTTAGCCATGCTCTACAAACGCTTCATTTTGGAAAATTAACTTGATTAATTGAATGCTTCCATGCATGCAACTGACAGACCAACAGAAGATTCTTCCAAATTTTTTTGTCTTTTTTGTGCGAAATGAAGATATGATACAGCAAATACAAGCATGTGGCAGATCCTCAGCATTTTCCAAGAGATTTGATGTAAACCTCCGAACTGCTTTGCATTTATATAGCGTGTAAAACATCTTGGAGAGAAATACATCTCTTAAATCGTTTCCTCTAAAACGAGTATTAATTCCTTAGGGAGCAAGAGGATGAACAACCATGATCAGTAGGAGGACTTTAAAAGGTGCTGAATCCTTTCAGAGCCAGGCAATTTCTAACTGTTTTTCCTATTTGGCGGCGGTCACCCCTCGCAGTGCACGGCCATGCCCATCTCAGGTATTACAAAAAGCTTTAGTGGCATTTTCTTCCCTTGGTTGCACTGAGAGCGGTCACATGCATTTAACCCAATTCTCAGGTGTAAGGAAGGGCAGAATTTGGCCCTTACAAGTGCTTTGAACCAAGTCACTGTGTGCTGCTGACGCCATGAAGCCAAAGGCAGTCTCGCCACAGTGAGGACTGCAGCATTTTGGCCTTAAACGAGAACAAACAAATTATTTGTAAATCTCCCCACGTGATGGGAATATGGCCACTCGTTTCCCTAAAGAGGCCTTAAAATTTCGCTTTCCTTAGAGAAACCAAAAGTCCTTTCGGCAGAATGTCAGGTTTTGCAAATACGGAGTTTGTCGGCAGAGTATCTAGGCGTTTGTTTTTTTTTTTTCCAAGACAGCCTTTGTGTGATAACACACACACGCACCCTCCGGAGCCCTGCCGCGGGAATGCCCGACTGAGGGGAACTCTGATTTCTTGTAGGATAATCGCAATCGTACGAATACAGAAGAAAAACCGTCGCCCAAGGAAATCCACTCTTACTTTTCCATCCACTGCTTAGAGCTAATTAATAAGCATGAAAGGGGGAAAAAATCGTGGCTGATTGTTGAAAATATATGTTTGTCACAGAGTAAAATCCCTCTAAATCTGCTAAAAGGTATTAGCTGATAATGGAGGGGTAGAGGGTGATCTTAGTTACTATTAATAATCTCCGTCCTGCAGAGCCCAGGAGTCTTGGTTAGACGCGGGAGTAAAGTGATAGCAGGAGCAAGAGCCTTAATCGAATTTGATTTTCATGAGCAAATGAAATTTACCTGCCAGAAGGTTAATTTGGAGCAGTACTGTCACCGCTGTTCTCTTCCACAATTTCTAAAGCATCAAGGATTGAGATAAACATTCCTGAGTCCGTTTTAAAGACACTTTGTATTTCAGGATATTCATGTGTTTCTAATGGAAGTAAGCAGCTTTACGAGCAGGGTTCGCAGAACATCTTAACTCTCTCCCTCCCACTGCGTGCTGGGGGGGGCTGAGATAATTACAAAATAAGAAGAATTTGTAAAAGCAAATGCAGAAGGGGAGAAGTCCGAGAAGATTTGTGAAGAGCTTAATGCTACATTTCTCTCAGGTACAAAAGGCATCCTAAAAATTCTCAGGCGCACACTAGATACGGACCTACCTATTTCAGTCCACCCAAATTTTCCAACTGCCACCTCCTATAAATAAGGTGTGCTCGAAAATAATGTAATTGCTTTCACCCGAAGTGTGGGAGACGGACTAATCTTTATGGAGCGAGGTCTCAAAAGATCGCTTCACACTGTGTTTGTTTTTTTTTTCTGTTTCAGCTCTAGAAAACACGCTGGAGGTATTTCATGTGATTAAAGCGAAAATGGGAATGATCCAGATCTCTGTCTCATAGACAAGGTCTCTTTTCTGATTTTTTTTAAATTTTGTTTTACCTTTCTTTCTTTGTAATATTCTCACAAGCGTATTTCCAGGGGTGTGTGTGATAGCTTTCTGTTTATATTTTGCGGGTGAAAGCAACACAAGTCTGGCGTTACGCGTTAGTAGTCAGCAGAAAAGATTTTACTTAAACTGTCGTGTAAATGCAGGCTCTCTGACAGCCGCAGACTGCTTGAATGCAGTGATAAAGTCCCCCCTACAATTTCAATTAATTTTGCAATGCAAACTGAGACGGATTTTTTCGCAATCATCTCTGCTCGCTCGCACAAAGGGAGCCGAGAACGTTTTCATTTTACTCTTAGTAAATTCTGATAAGCGAGGAGGCCAGGCTGGCCGTGCAGATGTCCACTGCAGTAGTTTATCAGGTCGGTTATATCTTCCAGCTAAAAATGTTCTTCTATGAGCGTGTAGTATCAACAGATAACAAAATGATACTCAAGTTAATCTTCCTTGATTTTGTTGGGCTTATCCTCCGCTTTTCAGGATTTAGCGTTTTGAGGGTAAATTCATTCCTCGTCTTATCTACCAGTAGGTCACAATTATTATTTTTGGGGAAAAAAAAAAAAAAAAGAAAATAAAGGCAGGGTACAGTGAGCTGCAATGGCATATCCTCTCTATTTCTGCTGGGAGCTTGTAATAATTGCTACCACATGATCACATGGTGTATTGTTGCAGCCTGATTACAATTAAACTTATCCCTCCACCTTTTTCATTAGGGGAAGGGGGGAAAAAAAAAAAGTTCTTCCTGAGCTTCAGGCCCACTTTGTGCTGTTTTATTTCCCTTTGAAAAGCTGTCGGAGAGAAGCCGAAGCCGGTCTTTCCTTTACAATGCGAAAGAAAGCGTTTCCACAAAGCCCTTCTCACCATAACTTCCCCGTAATAGCGTGACATTTACACAGCGTCCGACCAGGAGGGCTCAGGGGAAGGAGTGAACGCTGCTGCTTTCTGCAAGAAGTTGCAGGGTCTTTATTTTCTTTTTTACGCCCAAAGCCGTATCTTCACCTAGGGAAACAATAGGGCTCTCAGTGCTAAAGACGCCTGTGCGCAGTATCTAGAGAAAGAAAGGGGAGAGAGGGGGGAAAAAAAATCACACAGGAAACATTGGACATGTTTGCCTTTACTGGAAGACAGCTGTTTGAGTACATTCTCCAAGAGGGTTTTTTGGTTCCCTTTTCAGAAGTGGTTTTAGTGATTAAAACGTTGACTTGATGGAGGCAGTTTATCTCTAATGTCTGGGTCTGTCTAACAGCTCTTTTTCCTCATTTTTCCAGCCCTTTGCTTAGATGAGACTGTACACAGCCGGGCCTCTAATCGCCGCTGTCTGAAGAAGTATCTTAAAAGATATGGGGACTCACCGCACTGACGGGAGGCGAGGGCGGCTCTAGCTAGAAGCTACCTGACCCACGAGTGGAGATCTTCCCGGAGGGGAGGAAAAAAAAACCCAACCAAACCCAAAACAAACCCAAAACACGCTGGGTCTGGCAAACCCCCGCAACTCTGCCAAAGGTGGTGGGGAGGGGGGCAGGAGTGGCCGCGGGAGAAGCCCCGCGACTGCCACCTCACGCCCCGCCGGCTCCTCCAGCAGGCTGGNAGCCGCCCCGGGGCACACCTGCGCCGGGCGACCCGGCCGGGCTGCCGGCTCCGAGCCACGGGCCACCCTGCAGTCTCGCGTCGGGACCTTCCCACGGCTCCTTCCAGCTCCCAGGAACGGACGGGGCTCGCTTTGGGGTGTTTTTTTAAAATTTATTTTCCCTTGGCCCATTGCATCTGCCTCTCTTTCGCCCTGTGCTCCGCGGGCGCGGAGAGGGGCTTTTGACGGCAGCGGGTGAGAAGGCAGGTGCGTGGCCGCGGGCGCCGTGGGAAAGCGCACACCCACGCAGGCAGCAGGCGCGCACACCTGAAACGAGTCCCGTGTCCCCTAGCCCTGGCCGGTGGGGGCGTGCGTGTGACCCCACACGTGCCTCTCGCCTTGCGACACGTTCTGTTCATCCCTCCGCTGAGAGTCGAGCTGGAGCGAGGAGGGGGAGTGGGGAGCTCCCTGGCCCCGGGATGGGGCTCCCATCCGTCCTCCCCCAACCCCAGGCACGTCCCACCTCTGGCTCGGCAAGAGCCTTCTTCTCGCGTGGGTGGGACCCCACAGGGACAGCCCTGGGGACACGCTCCAACGAGGAGTAACGCACCATCTGCACGGATCTGTGATCACTTTCGGGCAGAAAGAGCCAGCTGGCTTCGGCTGAGCCCCCAGCACTGCTTAAATGCCCTCCGCCCATGTCGTGGGGGCTCCCAGTACCGACCACCTCCCAGCAGAAAGTTACTCGATACAGTGATATGAACCCGTGTTCTCCAATTAGCTTTACATTTCACCAAGTACACGCATTTCTGTTAAAAGTTTATTTGGTAAAAAACCCCAATAAACCCGGGGTCTAGAAAATGCTTTCTAGCGCCTAGAGTACATTTCTCAGGTATATATAATACGTGCTGTCTTTAATAACAAGAGGCATTTGCTACTCTTCATGTTAGATGGAACTAATGCCTTTCTATCCATACCGTGAACACATTCTCTAAATAGGAATTATACAGTGTTTTCCTTTAAACATAACACCAGCCAAATGCAGACTAGCTGATAACTTGCATCTCTGGGTAAGTATATTGCTCCCTTTATTTTTGCTGAATCATGAATTTTTCCAAAGCTTATTGTATTTTATGTCTTCTTTAGATAAGCGGTTACATATGTGGCCCTGTTGAAGGCTAAATCCCATCCTTACATACGCGACAGCTGACTTCCAAGATGTTATTTACTCTGGAATCAGCTTAAAGCTCTGCGTTTGAGACTCATCAGGAAAGGCGGGAGCGGAGTCGGTCCCTAATTAACCCGCGCACAGCGCACTCCAGCAGTTCCCATCTGCCCATGCCTGGACTTGGTTAGATCTTCTCATCTGGAGTATGGACTTCATCTGCCTGAGCGCATGGGATTGGGGTCCTTGAGGATGGCGCTTGCCCAGACCACCGGCACCGCCTGGCATTGCCACCCTGTGCCCCCGCACCCACGCGCGGGAGTGGATGTGGAGGCAGAGACTCTCCCATCGTCTCCAGTGCCAGAGGGACGGGGGACGGCCTCAGCCCAGCAAAAGCAGTCCTGTGGTGGTGCTGGGAGCCTTCTGAGAGACACCCGTGGAGAAGGAGCCAGGCTGGTGCCAAGGGGCTGGTGCGGAGCTGAGGGCACACGCCAAGGTTCCCACGCTCCGAAGACAATTCGCAAAGTCCCGGGATCCAAAGTATATTTAGTCCAATAATGGCACAGAGAAAAGGGAGTGGTTTCGTAGCAACCCCTCTGACATGCAAAATAATGAGCGGCTAAACAATAAAGGTTAGGCTCTAGCCAAGCATGCCCCCTGGTCTTCTAGCGCAGACACCTAAAGGAAGAAATTCCCCCGTCCCCTTGCACGCAACCCCAGGCCGCTTTCCTGCAGATGTAGCTGCCCTGGTGCCAGCGAGCCAGTATCCTCGCTCCGAGCCGCTTCCTTCCCATTGTGGGGAAGATACTCGCTGCCTGCCAGTAATTACCAATTGTCATCCACTTTCACAAGGCCATATTTCTTTGCAATTTCTCTCGCCGAGTGCGGGGACTATGTCAAATCATCTGTCATCTCCCGGCGCAGCCCGCTGCCACCCCGCCCCCCCTAAAAAGAAACAAAGAAAAGAAGAAGAAAAATTAAAGAAAAAAAACCCAGCTGCATGTAACATAAAGCTACATCTCGTAGGTCTCGTTGCAAAGGAAACATAAAGGCTGGTGTGCCTTTGCTCAGCAAAAGTGTCCACATCCGCCGGACGCTGGTTCTCGCTGTTCTCAGGTCAACAAATTCGCAGCCCAGGGACTCTACCTGGAGAAGTCCAGCACGCTGTTTGGGTCTGAAACCTGTGTGCGCAGCCATGAGAAGCTGGCCAGGTTGAGGTGGTCAGGCCAGAGGTGCAGGGACAAGGCAGCTGCCACAGGGGGGCTTGGGGAGAGCCCCCGGAGGAGCTGGGGCACGTCCCGCAGCCCCGGCCCGGGAGCCCACCTGCGGCTGGGGGAACGCGCCGCTCCCGTTCCCCTAACCCGCCAGGAAGTTTTACCCACAAGGAATAATTCCACTATGAGGTGATGAAGGCACGAACAGACACGTCATCACCGCTTTGGGTGATGTAAATATTTGGCAAATAAAGGAGAGAGAGCTTGTTTGACCTATTAATTTTAGCGAGAGGCTGGAGGGAAGGGGGTTCCGGGTCTATGACTACCCTGGGGGTCACTAAAAGAGAGGTCAGAAGTTTGTGCTGAGGTTCCTAAAGAAGTTTGGACGCTACCTAGCTAACCAAGTAATCGTCATTTCATAATTAGCTTTCAATCGATTTCTCATCTTCGGTAGGATGGCAAGACCATGGTGAAAGAAAAAAAAAAAAATCGACTTTAGCTGGGAAGACGACATTATGTATACAACTATCCCAGTCAGAGAATTAAGATTAAGTTGCATTTATCGGGGGTTTGTGTGTGTGATGGATTGCACTACTTTTTTAACAATAACCACAGAATCGAAACCTTAAAAACTGTGAGCAAGAATATCCCAGCTGATATAAAAGTTGCCTCTATATAAAAAGAGAATCCCATATAACTCCACAGCGGAAATCGGTTAGCAAGTATCTTCTGCCCGTTTGCAAACATCAAATGTTCCTGCCATATGTCCGTTCTTATTTGTATACCAGCTAAGAAATCTGAAACGTATATATGCGATATTAAAACAAAACATGAAAGATTTTCTCAGAAATCTGTGAGAGGGGAATGTAGGTCTGAGGCGGGGGTTATAGGAAGTAAAAAAACAAGTGATGCTATTGCCAAAAACTTTAATATTGAACAACACAGCTGAAGCTTTTATCACGGCACGAAATTTACAGCCTAATAATTCGAACCTGTGTGCTCATAGCAGATGTCTCTTCCCTTTTCTGGGTACCCAAAGGGCCGGTTTTGCTTTCTGAGGTCAGGAGCATCTCTGCAAGCTAGGGAAATCTTTGGGAACGGCAGGTGACAGGCAACTTGAGGGAAAAGGGAGAGGAAGAGGAGAGAAAACAAGATTATGCCTCTTTAGGATCCGAAGAGATTTCTGATACCTAGGGTGGAAATCAAAAGGTGGCCTCTGTAGAAATCACTGAAGGAAAAAACCGACAAGCAAACCCTTGCCCGGTAAAAAGAAACCCAGAGGAAAAGGTGTAGGCTGGAAGAGCAGTAATTTGAGTCTTCACAGGGTGGAGGAGACCTCCGAGCCCCCCCCTCGGCCGCCTTCATCATTTGGGCAGGTGACTGGGTTTCCAGCGTCTCAGTTGCCACATGATTAGGTACCAACTAAGAAGCTGGAAGTGATCTGAACTCCTTGGAAAAAGAAGAAAGGTAGGACGGGAGAAGACCACCCAATTCAGAAAATATCCACCCATCCACTCCCCACAAAACAGGAGCAATCCTGGCGCTCAGTCCCACTGCAGCTTGGAAACCCCTTTCGTGCCCAAGAAGTCACCTGTTAGACGGGGACAACCTGGGACCCCCCCGTCGCGGAAGGGTCGGTCGCTCAGGTGCCAACACATGTTTCAAAGCTCAAGGTCAGCGCCTCCCTCTCCCCTCTTCCACCTTCCCCGGGTACTCCGTCCTCTCCCCCAAAACCCGCGCGGTGAATGAAGACATGAATTTCTGCCGTGGCACCGGGCAAGCCTGGCGCCGAGCTCTCCCGTGTGGTTTAGCCAGCCCCCCTCCCGTCTTTCCCGCCTACCCCTGCCGAGATCTGTAACACAGAAAGGAGCAGAAAGGGTTTCGGGTAAGCTCGGACGCCCGCCGTCCCGCCAGCAGCGGCGGGTCGCAGCGCCCTGCGTGTCCCGGCTTGCTCGGGTGGCTCCGCCGGGCGCCGGGGCCGGCTCCCGTCCCCTGCAAGCGATAACCATCAGGTATTTGCTAGGGTAAACAGAGCCCCGGAGGCTGCGGGGGGAGAGAGAGGGGGAATATCCTTGCCTGGCTTTCGAGCACCGCCCGTTGCAAATGGAGCGAGGCACCGGGCGGAGCAGCACGGCGGGTTGCGGGGTCGCCGTTGTGGGACTGAAGCCGGCCGGGGGCCGGTCTCGTCGGGGCAGGACCCGGGCGGTGCCGGGTCGGGCCGGACTGGCACCGGGAGCCTCCAATGGGGGCGAGCGGGGACCGCGCCGCGGGGCGCCGCCATCCCCGCTCCCGGCTCCCTGCTCCCGGCTCCCCGCTCCCGGCTCGGCGGCGGCGGCAGGGCTCCGCGGCGGCCGGAGGAGAGGAGGGGAGCGGTGCATCCAAGGAGCCGGGGTAAGCGCCTTCCCGCGGGGCGGAGGAGGTCGGGGTGCAATTGCGAGGGTTTCCCACTAGATGTCTGCACAGCTAATGATAATTGAAAGCTCTGTCCTTCCCCGGGTGTACCCCCGAGAACCCGACCCTCCAGCCTCTTTGAAGTCTGCCACCCCCCTTAAGAAATTAAATCCCTTTCCCCCCTACCATCCCGTTTTCTTCCCCCCTTTGCTTCCTTTTTCCTTAAAGGGCATTCTAGAGCTCAGGCTAGAATAAAATACGGATTTCTCCACAGAGAAAGCTCTCTGGTGTGCGACTCATGCTATTGGAATCCTTTTATGACCTTTGATGTGTTTAAGTAACACGGTAAATCTGTGCACACACCTCGGATTAAACTTTAATCATCCCAAGTCAAGGACATCCAGGTGGTAAATGACTTAACTTTGACATTTCTACTTTAGAACAATATATGATCCCAGTCGCAGGTCAGAGAGACGTTCCCAGTCTTCTCACCCTTAGAAGCGCAAATATACTTTTACCTACAGACACTAGAAACTCGTCGCTCCTGTTACCTTATTTAAAAAAAAAAAAAAAAAAAGGAGAGAAAACCAAACCCCAAAATCAAGACTCCTGGGATTCTAGTTCTATCAGGTACCTACAGACTTCCGAAAGGACTGGGAAAGCGTTCCTCGCTGTTAAGCACCGCTTTGCCTCTCCTGGGATATGTGTGTGTATAACGATCCATACAGGAATCTAGACAAGTTTTCTTCTATACGTTTGTGTGTACATATATATATGTGCATATAAAATTTTAAAACTTTAAATTTCCAAGGTTTCCCTTCGAGCTCGGATAACGTTTCTGAACGTCTGAATGTTTCCTCATGAGGACTCCCTTCCTGCAAAAAGCTATGCTGTAGTTGATTCCTTTAAGGAAAAAAAAAAAAACCACAACCAAAAAACAAACCTCTACAGACTTTCTCTCTGGTCCCGGTGTGGTGCGAGTACCCTCTACGAGCCCAAAGCGAGCTTGGTTCCTCACGAACAAAAAACTCTAACAAATAATGTAAGCATGTTTAAGAGAAATCTGGAAGTCTTTATTTGTTCCACTGCTAGCACCTGGTTTTAAATCAGACAACTTTGGGTTAACACGTACAAGAGAGGGGGATTTGTGGGCTTTTTTATTGCCAATCAAAATTAGTGACAACTAAATTTTGCGTTGATTTTTACCAATGGATCCCTGCTCAGCCTCGGCTTATGCTTGTCTTGGAAGCCGTGGAGCGCAGGGAGCTAAAGCCAAGCCTTTCGCATGGAGTTTTAGGTCCTGGACTCAGTTATTGGAAAGGCCTAAGCATGGGAAATCCCATCCTTCTTTCTTATTCCTTTTCAGCTCCGCTTTGACCCACTGAGACTTTACACCCGCTCCGAAGAAAGTTAAAATATGATTAAATATGAGATAAATTTTAAGGGAAACTGGCAGGAGGGAGGCGGGCTCGGGCAGCTCGTTTGGAGGGGGGCGGTTAGAAGTAGACTGGTCCGGGTAGGTAGCGCCGTCTCACGGGGGAAGGGGTGAGATTTCGGCCCCACTCGGCAGTGGGGGCAAGTTCAATTCCTCGGGAACAGAGTACTCGCGACATTTACAGCATCAAAAGTAAGAGAGTCGGACGGAGTGACGGACGGTCAGCCCTGGAGGCACGGCAGGAGGGAACCGAAAAGAGTATCGACACCTTTCTCCTGGGGTCTGCTGCAGTCCCACCAACGATGGAAGGTGCCACGCTCCCCACTGCTCCCCGTGGGAGGAACGGCAGAGCAGGGGATGCCGGGCGTGGAGTGGGGTAACGCTGAGTGGGGCAGAGAGCTGGGGCCGTGCACGGACCTTGCGACACGCCCGAGACTTTATTCTGCTCCTTTCAAGAAGTTTGGAGGCGATGAGTGAGAAACAAGCATCTCCGCAAAAATTTCTCGGGATTTCGTGAACTGTAAGAGTGAAAAGCTCTGCTCTCCGCTCCCTCCCGGCCGCTGGTCACGCACAACCGCCGTACACGCCCGGGCTGTGCCGGGCGGCGTTATTGCCTTATGTACTGTTGCTGTTGAGTGGAGATAAATCTGAGCGAAGGAGACACGGTCGCCATAATCGCGGCTTCCCGAAAGACAAAAGGTTGTTTTTCCCCCCGCCGCCCCCAAAATCCCCGAGTCTAATTATTTAACTGTCCGCTCTCTCCTCCGCTTCTAATTACGAACTCAAGATGTTTAACGTTGGAAAAATACATCAGTTGTTTTATACCCGGACAGAGCCTTTACTTGTGAAACTCACTTCTAAAAAAAAATAAATCTGGAAATAATTAACTCGTACAGTTGAGAACATTATGTTGCTTATACTGTAAACGTGTCCTTACACCTTTACAAGACGTTACAGAGGACTTGCTCAACTAATTGAAACTGTTATATAGCAGCGTTATGTATTCAACATACTAGTTACATTTCATCTTTATGGACTTAGAGTTTTATTCCTTTCACAGTCTTGTGATTTTTTTTCCCCCTCAGCAACCAGTCGTTTAATCTGCAAGAAGGAGAGATACTCGAAAAGCTATGAAAAGAGAAGCAATTTAGTGTTACTTTGTCTATAGCAGGGTGAGACGGATCACACCATTACGGACAGTGTATTGGAAAAGGAGCTAGCTCGGAAAATACCAGAGCCAAACATTTCTCCTCCATCCCAACACCCCGGGGAGAAATATATGTATGTGTACCGGCTGGTTTCTACACTAGCTGGATCGGGTGGTGGGATCTCTTGCTCCCGCCTCCCCCTAAAAAAAAAGACGAAAATAACAATAATAACAATAACAATAATAATAATAATAATAATAATAATGCGACTTAAAGAGCGTCTTCAGCTGCATCCTTGAGCTATGGAAGCGGGGCAAGGCGAAGCCGGGTGGGCATCCAGATGCACCCATCCCGCTGAGCACCGGCATGGGGTGGCGATGGGCAGCCCCACCGGCCGATCACGGGGATAACCCTCGCGTGGGTCCTGGGAGCGGGCACGGCAGCGCGAAGCATCTGCGTGTGTGTGTATGTGTGTCTGTGAGTGTGTCTGTGTATGTGTGCACCCACAAGGAGCAGCGGGATCGCTGCTCCGCGGCGTCCCACGCGCGATCCTTCCCCGGGGTCCCATCCCTGCCCATCCTGCCCGCCCTTCTGCAATGTCCCTTTCCCGGCCAAGGCGACATGCTCCCGCAGACAGTTTGGCCTTCATGCGGGTAGCCAGCGAGCCCACAAGGAACCGTTTTCACTGCTCCCACCAGTGTCACGCCTTCAGGAGCTGATGGAGACTTTTGTTCAGCCCGGAATAACTAGCACTCACATAGGTTAATACAAACGCCCGATTCACGGGGCAGCCGGAATAGGGACCAGGATGTGGGCTGAGCTCTGGGCTCGGATTTGTGCTGAAGACACAGTCCTGCAATTATTATATTATGTTATTTTCAGTGCAGAGGGCAGGGGCTACTTCAGATTAATAAATTCGTCTCCCGCAAAGATCGCCCCCCAGAAAACTCTTTCCCGGCTGATACTTAAAGGCAGAGCCTGACAACTCAGGAAGAAAGGCAAATTGAAGAAGGGAAATCTGGTAGCAGGGAGGGTCGCTTATAGGAGGGAGAGATGTGCATATTCTCTCACTCACGTGTACAAGCCAATACCCCTATACGCCGACAGCTGTGTTTGTAGATGACGGGGGAGTGTGCGTGTTTGCAAAGATGTTTTATGAAGAAGTGTTTCCAGGGCAGTGCTGCAGTTTCAACTCTACAAGCGAGGCTTTCCGCCCAGAAATCAGTCTGCATCCCCGTCCTTTCCCTCGGCTGTCAGAGTCAAGGAACCGCCCCGGCGAACCGGAGAGAAACCTGCATCTCTAGATAGGCTCGTCCTAGTCTGTATCCTGCGTGTTACCCGCCTGCGGCGGCGGGCGGGACGCGGGGCCGCGCAGGTGCCGGCAGCTCCGCCGCTGCGCAGGGCCCGGCTATCCTGCCCCGCTCCCCCCCGCGGCGCCCCGCGGCTCCCCGCGCAGGGTCCGGCTGCCCTGCCTCTCTCCCCGGCGGCAGGTGATGCGGGGACGGCGGCGCGGCCCCGGTGAGCTCCCAGCTCCGCCGGCGCGGGGACCGCGGCCGCCCAGACATGTGCGCTGCACGCATCGGCACTGCCTCCTCCTGCCAAAGTGGATGTGGGACTAGTGCCCACCGACGGCTCCCCCCAGCCCTGCTCCCCCTCCCCTTTTCTCCTCCTCTCCTGCCCCCTCCTCCCGAGGTCCTTCGCTGGTTTCAATAAAAGGCAGGATCTAAGCTTTCCCTCCTTGGAATCAAAGAGGTGTTACGATTGGCCGAAACGAGGGGCAGATGGGGTATTTTCAAAGATATTTCCAAACAATACGCAGCCGAGACGCCCGAAGTTTCTCGGGAAGCGAGCATTGTCTAGTAAAACAATGACGGTAAATAAATCAGTCATCGGGGTCCCCGTCGGGATCCCGGGGGGGGTTTCACCCGGGTGGGTGACTCGCCTTTCCCGGCTCTCTGCTCATTAGAAAGTTAACAGGAGGCGCCGGAGATTACCCCGGCGTAGCGGAGGGGGGACAGGACTGCCAAGGCCCAGGCACCGGGGAGGGCTTTACTGACAGCCGTCTGGCAAGCGAGGCCGCGGGTGGCGGGGAAGCCCGTGGGCACCGCGCCTCTCCCGGCAGCGCCCACTCCGCGCCCGCCCGCTCGGGAGCACGGGCAGCAGCGTGGGGCTCTGCCCGGCCCATCGCCGCCGTGTCAGGGCTGGGCGGGCTGTGTTCACCCGGCTGTTTTGCTGTGGCCGACGCTGCTTCCCCCCCCCCCCCCGAGAAGGTTAAGCGGGTGCAAAGTAAGATTTATAGGCCTCTGTGAAAACGTGAAAATTAAAACAAGTCTTTCAGGTATAAAATACACTCCTGAAATAAAGCTTCGAGATTTATGTGCTCAATTTTTAGTTGATAAACTCCATATTACTCCGAAGGGAAAAACTTCTCTCGCTTACTGTGTGCACAAAGCAGGATTTACACTCGCACAGAGGAGTCATGTTCGGAAAGAGATGGTAAAGTCCTTTTGAACGCGGCCTTTTCAGCCCCGCAGCTGACTGTCCCGCTAGAACAGCGTGAATTTTCTGCTGCCTTGGTTAAAGGGAAGCAAAAGTTTTTATGGGCTCCACCGCGGCTTCAGTTGAAAAGTTTTGCATGAAAGACGGAGAGATTAGTGCCCCAGAGCTAGATTTTCCGCTGGAGAGCTTGGAGTCCTGCACAGCCCCGACGTTTTACTAGTCAGTATGCTTTTTACTGCAGAGCTCGTGTGCTCTATCGAAAGCGATTCCTGGAGGGGTATTTTTGCACTGGGTTTCACTTTTACGTGGTCACTCGTTTTAAATCTTGAGAAGCTCAAAATCAAGGTATAGCCGTTCAGTGAAAAATAACCCGACCCAGCTCTGGACTGTTAATGAACAGAAATTATTCCACTTTCATCTCGCCCCTCAGAAATATTTTTACTTAGAAAGGGCTGGCTGCTAATTGGGGTGCGCAGTTGCCTTTAATCTCTAACACGGCGCTTGGAACCTACCCAGAATGAATTAAAATAAGTCTGATAAACAAGAAGTAAACATGGCTTCCCAGTAAAACTCGTTTTATGATCACAGCTTGTGTGCCACCTCAAAATATTAAGTTTAGGCATTTAGGGCATAAAGAATAACACCCCTTTCCAAAGTCACTAATGCTCACATTTGGTACTGTTTTAATCTTCTCTATTAGAAGTTCAAGGAAGGATTACCTTTTGTTCTAATAAACTATGGACAGAGTACAAATTTGCATGTTTACATGTACTTTCTACACTGGAACCATCCCCTGAACCTGTGGATAAATCTGTGTATTTCTTTCGAAAGCAGACTGTGGGAGATTATCAGATCACCATCAGCACAGAAGTGCTCTCTCCTCTTCTATATTTCTGCTAATAAGTAGAAAGAGCAGTGAGTGTGTGTGTGTGCGCGTGCAGGCAAGTGTGTGTACAGGAGGGAGCTCTGCCACACAGTTGTACAGACTTTCAGATTTATGCATAGCGAGATGGGTCGGTTAGTAGGAATTATAGCACGGAAAAGCTTTGGTTGAGTAAGCTGTGGATCACAGTTTCATGATAGCTCAGCGAGTTACAAGAAAAAAGCCCCCAGATGTGGAAATGTCTCTGATAAAGCCCATGTTATACGGCTCGCCGTGCAGAAGTAAACCCTGCACTGAACACTCAGAAGCCCCAAAATCGCCGGACCCTCTTCCCACCAGAGAAACTTCACTGAGTTCCTATGGTGGGAAGTGCCATTTGCTTGTTTGTTTGCTTGTTTGTTCTATTTATAGCCATTCCTATGGAGCTCATCGCCGGAGCATCTGCATGCCTACTGGAGCCAGATCTGGTTTCCTGGGCAAAGCCCCATCCTTATTCAGCAGCAGCGTGTTGGAAATATCTGCTAAAGGAGGAATCAACCCGCCTGCAGCCTGCGGCGCTCCCCTTAGGGACAGGAGTCTGCTCCCCTCCCAGGGTACTTCCACAGAGGAACACAAAATAATTAAATGAGCCTGAAAGCCACTCGAAATAACAACGTCAAGGTGAAATGCCCTGTGTTTGTCAAAGGATTTCAGAAAACAGGTGAAGAATTAAGATAGGACTTAATGCCATGCATATCGCATGTAAATGAAATATTTAATCTGTCATTTCATCTCTCCTGTGTGCTCAAACTCCTCCAAAAGTTCTTTGAACAAATATTTAGTTTCCAAGCTATAAATTCGTCTTATGCAAAGAAAAAGCTTTTAGAATCTCCAGTTTAAACTCGTTCCTACCACTTGTTGTGGTGCTGAGAATTATCAAACCGGTCAGCTTACCTTTCCCACGAGTGGTAATTAAAAGAGAGCTAGGGGGTGTAAGGGGCGGAATAAAAGAAAGAATAATAGCATTCAAAAAATTGTGAGCTCACAAATTGTGTTTAGCATCCTTCCTAGTTAATGTCTTTCTTCAGTTAACTCCTGGTTTCTTTTTTTCCCTGCAGCAGCTCTGTCTTTATAGTAACCCTGCAGCATATTAAGAGCCCTTAACAGTGTAATTGTCAGAAAGGAAAATAGAGCAGTAGAACTGTTAAGGAGAGGAACTGCTATGGTATTCTCCAGTCTGCAAGAGGAGTTATCTGAAATGAGAGCATCTTTGCCATATTCTCTCTTGAGATCCAAGAAAAGCGCACAGGGATTGACTGGTATTTTAGTACACTGGGTTGGGATGAGATGGGGTAGGATGGGAAGGGGAGAGAGAGAAGGAGGATCCTTCTGAAAAGCTTCTGTGGAGGTAAGTTCTCTCCACTTCCAAGGAAGAGAAAGCTGGACATGATGACAGTGAGTTACTGGCTTTTAACAGGCAGGTGAGGGGCCCCTTTCCCAGCCACAGTCTTTAGGCGGGGGGGGATTGCAGGGGGAGCGGGAACCTTTCCCAGTGACCCTACACTACTTAGACAGCATTTATGGACGGATAAAGCTGAACATTGGACAGGACTCCCCGAAGGAAAAGAACCTTTCACTGTAGCCATCAACCTGTCATCACTGCAATAAAGGTGTAACACACGGGGGTGCTGGTAAGAGCCCAGGGTTTACTTCCTCGCCCTATCACGTGACATGGGGCCAGGGTTACCAAAGGTTACCCCCTCACATGGCAAGGATCAGTGGCCATTGGCCCCAGCAGCAGCTTCTCCCTCCTCCTGTCTCAATTTTTTATTCAACTCACGCGTGTGTCTTGTTAAAAATGCAAACCCAGCAACCCAGTTCAGATACAACCATACAGATGATGAATGACACGTTTGCCCACAGCCCTGTAACACCAGCCAGGTCACAGCCAAAGGCTTGAACACCTTTCTGCACCCACCTCATGTCCCTGGAAGAGTTCCTTTTCCCAGCTGGTGGAGACATATCAGGGGGTCACATCCCAACATTGCAATGCTTTTCCAAACAAGTTATTTGGCTTCTTCCAAGCCAGTCCCTCTGCAATGATTTGCTTACCCACTTGTGTGAAATGTGCTGGTTTTTTGACTGGGTATTACAGTGTCAGACCTTTCACATGTGTGGCACTGTGAAATCAGCATCAGGACCTATGTGGGAAAGCTAGACAAAGACTTTGGCTGTATCATTCCTTGTCATGCAGTTCTTTGTTACACGAAAGATGCAAACTGTTCCAGACTCCCAACCAGTGCATAGGGGCACCATAGGAGCAATGACAGGGAAGGCCCAGAATCAGGAAAAGGGAATGGAAATAACCAGAGACTACAGAATTAATAAGAAAGGCTGTTTTCCACAAAATATTGGTTATAATGGCTTTGCTGTGGTTTCCTCCAGACAGACACTTGTCAGACAACACTGTCCTGTCCAGGATGTGGGTGTAGGTAAATGGCTTTCTATGAAGCCTTGCAATAAAATCTACAACAGAATATAAGAGAGTGCAAAGCATTGGTTATAGATCTTGAAGGTTTACATTACTTTTATAGAGGGTTTGGGCTATATTTTAGATTTACTTAGTGCTTACAGAGCCAAGCAGTGCTGTTGCAGACAGGAAATATTTGCTGCCTCTAAAGAGCTGGAACTATGGCTGGGTCCTTTGATTTAGCTTCCCACCCCACTGTACAGAATACCAGAGCAAGAGTGGCAAGGAATGCCTGCACTGCCCCTGCCCCTGCTCCGGAATGGGCCTGATGCTCATGTGGGTCAGGCAGACCCAGACTGGCTTGGTACAGGCTGATAGCAGGAGGCCTCCAAGCACTGCTTGGAGGTGGTGAGAAATTATTAGGGCTAATGATCCCTTAATCATATCTTTTCATCATTATTATTACCATCTCTCCTTAGCACTGTAAGCAGGACTCAATTTGTGGAGTGTGGAGAAAACAGAGAGCGATGAGATGTCCCCTGCCCTGGAGAGTTTTCCATCTACATGTAGGAAAAGAGATGGTGGCTGAACACTGGAGAGAACTGGGAAACACAAGACATCAGCAGCTTACCTGACCAGCATCTGCTCTAGGGGCCAGGAGCTAGGTGGCTTGGGAAAGAGCTTACAGCTAACAGCCTTTTCTTCATGAGAAAATCTTAAACAAAGACATTAGATCTGCAATGTTTTGGAAGTTTCATTTTTATTTCCTGAGAGGGAGAAAGGAAAAGTTTCCTGATGAACAAAATGGGGAAAAAGAGAAAGTGTTACAAAATAGAAGACTGAGAGAAAAACATGAAGCTTGCCATTTAAAAAATAGAGTGTTTTTCTTCCAGTCGAAATCTGCTCTAATGAAAACTGGGTTGTTTCCACTTCAGATGTTGCACAGCAGCTGTATAATGCCTGAGATGCCCCTAAGCAGATGAATTGGATTACAAACTGGATTTGTCCCTTTTCCAAAGAGAGACTCTTGGAGGAGTACTGTAAAGCGATCCTGATGAACAGGGTAAGGGGGTGGGTTGTTCTTATCTTATTACCCTCAAATGTCAATATGAATAACAAGAACATTGTTCCTCTTTAAAATACTATGGGTGAAAATATTAAAAGTTTTTTTTACCATAGAAAAACTGTTAACTGATCACTACTGCAGTCACCACCATGAAGTAACTAATATTACCCCTATTTTACAGGCTGGGAAGTGGAGTCGGAAAGATTAGGGCTTGCCCAAGGCCACAGAGCCAGCAGTCAGGCAGGAAGAAAACTCCAGATTTCCTGGCTCCCACTCTCCTCCTAAATTCATCATCCACACTCCAGTGACGTCTAAACAGTGGGGTTTTTTCTGAGATAAAAAATATCCTTCTCCAAACGGTTAAAATATGTCATGAAGTTCTGCCCAAAATCTGTGTCATGGAATCAGGCACTGCTGGAATGTGATTTAGCATGTTTTGGAGCAGCTCTGTGATACCTTGTGCAACAGGACACAATGTGTGAGTGCCCTATAAATACAGCCACAGCCTCTGCTCTCTGAACTAACCAAAACAGGCTACACAGAAGAGCTGCAATGTGAGACAGTGCGAGTCAGAAACAGTGGGAGAAAAAGGCTGCAAGAGTATGTATAACATTGGAGCAGATTTGCTGTGGAGGATTCATGCATTGACTACAGCAAAAACCCCTGTCACTTCAACTAGGGTTTTGCCCATCCAACTACACAGGCTAAGTGACAGGTAACGGTTGGTTAAACTATTCAATAGGTGACATACCCGTTCCTGAGCCATTATAAACCCAGCATATTGATTCCCCTCTAGCTGATTTAAAAACCTGTTTATACAGAAATGAGATACTTAAGTGGGAACAAGTACATAAGCAGGAGCATCCACATAACACAGCATTTCACTGAGGGATGTGATTAATGATTTATCTTGGATTTAGCTGATGTAGATGAAGAGGTTGCTGCTGTTTTCACTCCAGCTGTAAAAAAGGGGGATGCCTGTTCCTCAGCCATGGTGTCGGGTGTGTTAATTTAAACTGAAATCATGTTAGGTTAATTAATAACAGTAGCTGTGAATGAGGCAGCTGAAGGCAGAGATCTCTTCTGCCTTGTCAGCAAAGCTGTCAGGGCTCAGGAATCAGAGACACTAATTAATGTGTTCCAGCAGTGGTTTCTATAAACCTATTTTCCATTTCATTGCCATGGACTAAGAGGTGCCGTGTCCATCAGTTGCGCTGTCATAGCTGTGAGGTGGTAATGTACAGCTGAGCGCATCATCATTGCTTAAGTTGCCTGTCAGGCACACTGGGGGTGACCAGGTCTTCCCCGCTCAGGCAAGGCCTCCTCGATTTCAGAAGAAATTAGTTTCAACACTTTATATCCAACTTCTATGCAGAAGTGTTCTGGGTTGTGGTTTGAGCTGGAAATCTACATGGAGAATCTCCATGGAGACTTATGGGAACCCTTTATCTCAGCTGAGTTTCATTTAATTGCATTTAGATTAAATGGACTTAGTGCAAACCAACAGAAGACACAGCGAACTAGGAAGTTATTGAAAGGATCACACCATGCCAATGAGTGTCTACTCTTGAAAGCTCATGCAAATTAAGATAGGATCTGAGTTTAAAATACAATGGCCTTCCCTGAATACCTCCAAATGTGAACATTCTTGTTCTGAACAAGTTCCTGTGTTCTTCCTTATCTCCATTGGGAACTTGGGTTTGTCTAACCAGGAAATTCACCTGGGCTGAGATGGGGTGTGGATCTGAGGTGGAGCAGCAAGTCCTGCGTGGATGTTCTTAAACATTTCCATGTGTGAACAAGTCTTTACCCTCCAGTCACAGACTTCATCAAGAATAGCTCTGTATGTCGAGGTCTATCACCCAAGTTCTACAGATTACAGAGTACAAATTACTCTGTGAGCTCACCTAGTTCATAGGTCAGATCCACCTTCTCTGTTGTGTGGTAGGCACCTGAAAGTCAGCACTCCGGTGTCATTTTATATGCAAACCCTCTGAAAGGTGTCAGTTAGCCCAATACAGATGCCCACCACTATGTTGACTGTGAGGTATACCTGCCATGAGAATTGCTTTGATTAACTCCTACTGTACGAAGGGTGTGCAAAGCCTTCCAGACAGGAGGGAGAGAGAGAAGGAAGGCCTAATCCTTTAATTAATGCACCCAAAGTGCATCTAAAGGCAAGTACTTGCACATCGGAAACTCCAGTACTTGGGTGTTGATAGGAGACTACTGCTCTTTAGGAAGGACCTCTTACTAGTGTGAAGGCTTGATGCCATGGAAAATACAGCCTGTGGGCAGTGCATCTGCCATTCATGTAGTGCTGGTGCCTTTCACCTCCCTGCAGGGCTTGGAAGACACCTTGTTTTCATTTGGAACATCCTTAACTCATGCATGTGCTCCTGTCTCAGAAATGAGGAACGGGTTTCTGTTCCAGACCGCTTTCACTGGGACACATGCAGATCTCCTTTTATCTGCTAGAGATCTGAGGAAGATCCACTTGCTGCCTTCTTGAGCATTTACCCCATGGAGCTCTGTTGCAGAGACATTTCTTGTGGGGGGGTAGATACAGGCTCTCTCGAAATGTTGTGCTATCAGCAGGAAAATACTTGGCAAGCGTACAGCTGTGGGGGAGTAAAGAGAGTGGAGTAATATCCCTGTAGAGAGAGATGAGTTGTGAATTCTCCCCTACTGAAAGAGCTGTCAGGTTTAGGACACTTTCCTGATTCCCAGTCATCATCACCATTTGCATTTGTTTCCCTTCAGCTGGTGATGGCTGGATTGGGCCCTAACCTTTGGATAACTCAGACCCTTTGTCCCCCCCCCCAGCAGCTGCTCTTCTACTGTCTGATTTTCATGCTGATGTACCCATTTGATTTCATCCTAATCCACACAAAGTTTGGATTACTTAGCGCTGGGAGAGTTTTGACCTAGGAGGCACCAGAGTGGTTATTATATGGGATTAATGCATCTGCCATGCAAAGATTCTTCCAAGACGATTCGGGTTTGTTGGGGGTTTGGGGATCTTTTTTTTCCCCTTTTCCCTTTTACAGCATGCACTTTAACAAATTTTAACCCTTCTTTAGGCATGACTTTGTGTGTGCATTTGTGCGTGTGAGTGTATGCCTAACTCACTAATGTGGGTGCAATCAGTTAAGGGATTGGTTTACAAACCCACATTTCCAAAGCCCTCAATCTTGCACGGATCTGGCATGGAAACCTCAGAGAGCAGCCAGAAATCAAGTCCTCTCCACTCCCGCCCTTTTTATTTCTGTGAATGAGTATGTAAGAGACCTATAAATCTAAAACTGTGCAGGCGTGGAGGAAATCATAAGAGTCAGCCTGGTGATATTACCGCGGGGAGCTGTGAAATCACTGAGGATTTATACAAGCACACACGACGATGTTGTCATTAAAAGGAAAAAAATAATGAAGTGGGAGGATGGTTGTTTGGCTCTGTGCTGCGTGTGGCAGCCGCTTCGGAGACACAGTTTTGGTACCTCCCCTCAATGCTCTGCTGGGGGATGCCAACCCAGAGGCAGAAAGTTTTCCACCCCACCAGCAGTTTGGAAATCAGCCTTTTCTTGGGCAGTATAAAGCAAACTGGTTCTGGTTTGGTGTCTTTGGCATTTGGGGAAGGGCTTGTGGGAGAGGGATGTCATTCTTGCTGTTACACCCAAAGCCAGGGGAGTCATGGAGGCCAGACTCTGGGCAAACTGGTGCTGGGGCCAACTGCATGGCCTGGGCCCCAGCCCACTGCCGTCGGTGCTCCTGGGCCAAGAGGATGCTGCTGTCCAGCCAAGCTGGCCGTGTGGCTATTGAAGGGAGATGGAGGGCGTTGAACCTCGGCTGCCTGCCCAGGGGTACTCCCATAGCTTTGGGGGAATGGGATCTTCATAGGATTCTTGGTATTAACAGCATCAGTGATTATCTTTTCTTCACTGAGAGTGCTTGGGGTCCCAATGGGGAAAATACAGCCCTGGGCAGCCAGCCACAGCCTCCCCTGGCTGCCAGGGTGGGGGACTGGTACAGAGAAGAGCTCCAGCAACAGCCTGGTGGGAGGGGGACAAGAGTTGAGGAGAGAGATTCCTCCCTATCCTTCTCCATCCCAAGGCCACCGCGGAGCTGGTCTGCTGCCCCCTCTTTCAAGAGGGCCCCTTATAGAGGATGACGTCCCCCATTACAAAGGAGGCTGTGCCCGCGGCCGGGGGAGGCAGGGCCCGGGAGCTGCTGCGGGCCGGAGGTGTCGCCTTCAGCCCGACCTCGCCCGCCGGAGCCGCTTTCCCAGGGCGCTTCGTGCCAGCGCCCGGTGGGAAAAAAACCACGGCAGGGGCTTAATTGCACCCTCTTGCCCACAGCCCCGCCAGTTTCGGGGGCGGGGGCAGGATCCGAACCGCCTCGCTGTCTCTGCTGGGGGAATGTGTGAAAGAATAACCTCCACGCAATTAAAAATACCCCGTCTCCCGCAAAGTGGGACGGCTTCGCTCCCGCTGCCCTGGGAGAGGGTGCCCTGCGGGGCACGGCGGGCAGCGAGCTCAGCCCACTCTGCCTGGAGCCCGCTGCTGCTCGGTCAGAGTGGGTTTGATCTCCCCAGTGCAAAACCCACGAGCGTTCAGCCGCCCGTGAGGGGGCAAAGCGCGAGCCCCCATCCCGCAGGCTCTGCCCTCTGCAGCCCCCAGCCGTGCTCCTTCCCCGCACCGGGGGGTGTTTGGGGAGTACACGCTCTCAGCGTTATCCCATTTCCAGTGCCTCTCCTGCACCCAGCCTTGGATGCCAGGAAACGTTTCTCTCTTCGCAACGTTTTATTCCGCTGCTCCTCTCCGAGTTGTGAGGGCTTTTTTTTTTTTCTTTTCTTTTTCTTTTTCACAAGAAACACGCCGATTCCGAAAGATACGTTGGGCTTTTCCTGAAGAACCGCAGTGCCTGAAATGAAACATATTTGTGAAGCAGAAGTAACCCGATCAGATTTCCCCCTCACCTTCTCCACAGAGTGCTTATCTGCGATGGGGTACATGGCAGCGGGGAGAGGATCCGGGATGCCTTAGCGAAGCGTGGCTCCCCGTAAACCCCGCAGGTGGGGCGGACTTCATGCGTCTCAAGGGCCCATCAACCTGCTGCCATGCAAAAGAAAATGCAAACGTGTTTAAAGCGTGAGTGCCTCTGCTCCCGTTTTCTGGAGCCCGGCTCTGCCCACGGGACCGACCTGCGGTTCCCGCGGTGGGGGTGGTCGTCTGCGGTCGCGGGTCCCATCGCCCTCCCGGCCTCGGGTCACACCCAGCGCCCGGGCGAGCGCCCGGCTTCCTTAGGGCTCCGAGCTTGGCGTCCGCTCTTCCCAAAAGAGAAAAGGTGTAAAAGGTGGGGGCTGAATCCCGTAGTCCTCTTCTAGGGAGAAGAGCTACAGAGGGGGAAGCCCTCAAATATAAAAGTGTTTCAAAGTTTTCCCTACGGAACCATCCTGCCACAGTGACGCCCAGGGGAGGAAGCTAATCCGGTTAATTCATTCGTGTTTCCTACGGGGCTAGCTAGAAAAATGGTAAGAAAGGCGTCCCCATGCACCAAACGAGAAAGGAGCAGCACATGGGATGTGTTCCACATGCTTTTTTTTTTTTTTTTTTTTACTGCTGGTTGGCAGCAAGACTAAAAGCATTCAAAACGAGTTTTGTGGACTGGAAATGAAAAACTCCTACAGGTTGCCACGTACCCATAGTAGGAGGCATGTACTGGCACATCGATGCAGTCTTTCTGGATTTGAGCAGATTTTTCGAAACTGGATTTTAATGGGATAACAAGGGCGGGAAGAACGTGTCTATATGCAGACATGCCATAAATATGTGCGTGTTCGTGTATATGTATGTATATACGTATGAGATAAGATGTGGTATATGGCACACACCACGGATCTAAACGAGGAGAGCATATTATGTCTTAGCAGAAGTCGCCGAAGGCGATTAAAGCACAGAGGCGTATGGATTTCGATGTATTCAGGTTCCAAACGTCTAAACCCTTGGCCGCCCGTGGGAAACGTTGATTTTCGGAGACCCTCCGAGAGCGGCAGAAGGGAAGGCAGCAGGGAGGACCAGGCTGCTCCGGCCAAGCTGCTGCCATGTGCCGCGGTTTTTCCCGGGTACCGCCCCAGAAGGACCTGTCTGAGTTCATCGCCTACAGGTTTTTCCTGCAAGAGCGATTTCTCTCCCTGGGCGTGTTTTCCAACAGTTATAAGTTGGACTGGGCAAAACGTTCTTGACCTCGAGGGATGATGATGGTGAGGATGATGTCATCTCTGAATGAACCAGCGAATTAGCCGCGGGCTGCGGAGCCGTGCCCCCGGGAGGCAAGGCCCGGGCGGTGCTGGTGCCAGCCGGCTGCCCGGGAGGCCGCTGCCCCGGTGGCCCCTTCCCTGCCCGCGGGAGGAAGGCGGAGGAAACCTCCCGCGCCCCAGCACCCCGGGCGGGACCCGTCGGAGGTGCTGCCTGCCCGCCTTGCTCCTTCTCCCACGCGCTTCCCTGGCAGGAAAAAAAGAAGGAAAAAAAAGGGGGGGAAAAAAAAAAGGATCGGCAAGGGCGAGCGGGCTGGCTTGGCTCCTTTCATCTCTGCGGCCCATCAGCAGTGGGGGGCGCAAGAAGACAGCAGTTAGTGTAGGGCCGCAGTGATCACAGCCAGGGACCGCCGGACGGGAGGGTGGGAGGGAGGGGGGATGTCGCGATTGGCGCTGCGGGGAGGACGGGTGCGGCTGGAGGGCGGCGGGGGGCCGTGGGCAGGTCTGAGCTGGCCGGGGAAGGCAGACATCCCCTCCGCTCCCGGAGCCCCGCACGCCCGGGGCTGGGTCGTGTTCCCTCTTCGTCTCCTTTGTCGATACGACTTGCCTGGGATTAGCTCCTGGGAGATGACTCTCTAAAGCCCTGTGCTCCAAGCCGGCAGAAAAATAGAGACATCCAGCAGCGCAGGGAAGCCCTGGAGTAAGCAGCTGACCCCGTCTGTGTGCCATGGCTACCTGCTGCAGCCTTCACGTTACTAGCCGGGCCTTGCACAGTGCTGCCCTGCCTGAGAAACAAGCCCTTGCCTCTCTCTGCCAGGGTTTCCCAGTACGTGATCATTTCCTCTTTTGGAAACGGCGAATACCCGGGCACTTGGGCTTTTCTTCTAACATTATCTTTTCTCACACCCATTTTCAGGCAACACAACAGGCAATTGTATGAACATGTCCATATTTTTCTCTCCACGCAATGCCTATACGCCCCTGATTTCCCGCAGAAACATGATGATCTGTCTCTCAGTCTCCCTGCAGCTGCAGGGGCTCTCCCGCGGGCCAGCATTCCCCCCATATCCTGGGCATCCCGTGGGACCACGTGGGTGTCTGATGCTCTGGGAAGAAACTCGATCTCACTGGTTGCCCATGCAGGCTGCAATTTTCTCTCCAAGTCTGGGAGCAACATGGTCAAGGTTGGGACCACCTCAGGATCCATGGGGAGGCAGATTTCTCCCTGGGAAGCAGGAGGCCTGAAAGACGAGCCTCAAGGGGTTAATGCAGTTTTGTTACAGTGGTGGGTAACTCAGGTTTTTCTCCTTGCCCACTTCATCTTTTCACTGTTTCTGGCCCTCAGTGACTGAACGAATCAGCTGCAGTGTTTATCAGAAACTGTTGATACTACATAGCAGTAGATAGGATCAAAAGTCAGTCAGTAGTTCCAGCAAAATCTCTGACTTCGTCACAAATATGCATCAACCAAGGAGGGAAAAAAAAAAAAAACAGCATAAATGAATCTGCTTCCAGAGATTTTATTTGCCCTGGTATAAGTTTTTTTAGACAAACTCTCAGAATTTCCTACTTGTTCCTGGGCTGAACTCAGTGCTTTCTGGCAGAAGCCCATGACTTGCTGTGAAAGTTTCCTACGTCTCTGCTTTTGCCCTGATTACTATCCCATAGGCCCAACAGTCATCTGGGACACGACATGCATGGTGTGCCCAGAGCTGAGCTCTGAGAACATGGAGTGCAAGAACGGGCCATGGGAGAAGGATCCCCATCAGCACAGTTCAACTGGGTCACCGACTTTGCTCAGTGCACATTCCCTGCTGCTCCACGCTCACCTTGGCTATTGGTCACCTCTGTCCTTGACCAGGGGACCATGGGTTTCACAGACACGGGACGGAGGGGTAGTGGTCAGGCACTGGGTGTAAATCTGGGCATTTTGGAGTCAGGCAGCAGTGCTGAAGCACTTGACACCTGCTCAGGGAGTCAGGATGGATGTTTTTTTTTTTGAGGGACAGACCCAGCCTGTGGATGCGCATCCTCATCCCCAAGGGCCGTGCACAGAGGTGTCAAGCCAAAAATAAACCAGGCAGCCAAACCTGCTGTTAGGATGCACCGTGATAACTGGTGATGCCACCTCAGCTTGGCTAGCTGTAGATGAAGTTTCTTGAAGGTGGGACTGGAGGTTAAGAGGTTAACGTTTGATTCTTGATAGTGAAAACTAGGTAAGATTTTCCTTCAAAGTGCCCTCTGGGTCCATATTTGAGTTTTCATGTGTGCTTGTTTTGGGGAGAGTTTGAATGAGGCAGAGATGGACAAAAAACAAATAAGCCTTCTGCATCAGCGCAACTGCTTCTCTTGGGACACTCAGTCCCAGTGAGGAGTGAGGGAATTGCAATTGAGATGCCTGTCCTAGGTGGCTGGGTTTTCCATTTTATTTTCTTTTTTTTTCTTCTCTTTTTTCCTCCTTTTCATTTGTTTCATATATAACTTTCCATTCCTTGTCCTCCTAAATGGAGTCTCTTTACACACGTCTGTATCTTGTTCCCATGGGGTCAAATTTGCTCCTTTTCAAATCAAAGAGGAAATCACCCTTTCATTACAAAAGGCACACAAGTTGGGTCTCTGGAGTAAGACACCCACTTCTGGCACTTCCCCAATTGCGAGAGGTCCCTCAGAAGATCCTGTACCCCTTGGACAACCATATCTCCAAAGGAACCTTCCGTAGGGATTTCTCACACCCTGCCTAGGGATGAAAAGGGTCCCCAGGGTCCAGCATATGAGCTGGGACTTTTACATCCATTTTCTCTAGGCAGGGGGATTCAATTTCCACCTCTTAGGGTCAGTCTCCAACACTCTGAACTGCAGCTACGCCCCTCTCTGAACTTGCTGATAAGGCTCCGCGTAAAAAAATCTTCAGCCTGCTGAAAATACAGGGATTTGGCCTACCTGGAGCAGAACCAGGCCTAAAGCTGCCAGCACGGCTGGAAAGCGTAAGGGCTGCAAGAGGGCGCAGACAGCCGCTGGCTCCGACCATGCGCCGCTTGTTTACAGCAGGCACAGATGACACCGTGCATTGCAAACGCCCCTCGTTTCAGCCATTTCCTTCCGGGAAGGACCGGGAGGCGGTATCTCCCGGGGCTCTGCCTCCTGCCCGGGGCGAGGGGGGAGATAGCGGGGTTCCCCCGCGGGCGGCCGGCGGTGGGGCGGGGGGGAGATAGCGGGGTTCCCCCGCGGGCGGCCGGCGGTG